>VZQC01001722.1:269670-287933 GCA_009823505.1 Rhizomys pruinosus | reverse complement strand
CAAACCCACAGAGATCCGTGTGCCTCTGCCTCCCTAGTGCCAGGATTAAAGGCGTGCGCCACCACGCCTGGCATTTATTTATCTCTGTATGTGTATCAATGTACTGTCTGCATGCAAGTCTGTGCACCCGTGTCGTGCAATGCCGCAGTCAGAAGAAGGTGTCGGATTCCCCTGGAACTGGAGTTCTCCTGGAATTGGAGTTTCAGACGGTTCTTGGCCGCCATGTGGGTGCTGGGGATTGACCCCGGGTCCTCTGTAAGAGCAGTTGGTGCTCTTAACCGCTAGGCCATCTCTCCAGCCCCTGTTTTTTGAGACAGGGTTTCATAATGTAGCACTGGCTAGCCTTGAACTCATAGAGATCCTCCTGCCTCTGCCTTCCAAGCCCTGGGATTAAAGGTGTGCACAACCATGTCCAGCATTTTTTATGTGAGAATTGAACTCAGATCCTAACGTCTGAACACCTTGCCAACCGAGCTGTCTCCCCTGTCCCTCCCCTCCTCCTTTACTGATGAAGGAAAGTTTTCCAGACACCTCTTGGTCTGCTTTGAATGTGAAATGTGTCCAGCAAGCTCTTGTGTTTTGGTTCTAGGCCCCCACTGTTTGGGGAAGCTTTAGGATGTGTGGGCCAAGCTGACAGAAATAAGTCAGGGGGGCAGGCCTTGAAGGTCACACCCAGCTCCCGATCCAGTCTAGCTTGTCCTACTTTTTGATCTGGCCATGATGTGAGTGAGGAGTTCTGCTACTGCCACAGAGCTACCCCACCAGGCTTTCCACATCATGACAAACTGTTGCCCTGGGAAACCGCAAGGCAGAGTAAACAGCTTCTCTCTTAGGTCATGTATGCCAGGAATTTTGTCATAGCCACAAGATGCCTCCCTGGGGTCTCAGTGACAGGAATTTAGTCACATGACTACAATAGGTCTTGGGACTGCCAAAGGGAGACCCAGGTTGATGCAATGTTTGTCAGCTGCGTTAATAGGAATACTGAAATCTGCCAGAGAAGGCAAGAAAAGCAAAGAAAAATAATAACAAAACCAGAGGCCTAGATGTGCTGGCTCACACCTGTAATCCCAGCACTCTGAAGGCAGAGGCAGACAGATCTCTGAGTTCAAAGCCAGCCTGGTCTACAAGCAAGTTTCAGGCCAGCCAGGGCATATAGTGAGACCCTGTCTGTAAACAAACAAATACATACATAAATAAATGTTAAAAATAAGATAAAAATAGCCAGGCCTTTAATCCCAGCACTCGGGAGGCAGAAGCAGGCAGATCTCTGTGAGTTCAAGGCCGGCCTGGTCTACATAGTGAGTTCCAGGCCAGCAGGGACTAAAGGGAGACCCTGCTTCAGAAAGAAAAAATAAATAAATAAAATAAATAAATAAAGAGTCTTTTCTCACGGGTCTATGAGGTGACTCAGTGGGTAAAAGACCTTCTGCTGAAACTGACAATCTGAGTTTGATGCTCGATTCCTGGGAGCCACATGTTGGAAGGAAAGAACCAACTCCCAAAAGTTGTCTTCTGACTTCCATATACAATACATAAATAAGTAAATGTAAAACGAAACATTCCAAGAGCCTTTTCTCAGTTCTGAGAGCCGGATCACAGGGCAACAGCATTTATGAAGCCCAAGACCCACCTCAGCCTGTGCTGACAGCCACTCATGTCCCTCACTGCTAGCCTCAACCTGTCTCTCTGCCTCAGGTGATGATTCTAGAACCTTGCACCCCAGCCAGCCCCCAATGTTCCTGTTCCTCTTGGCCTTTGGAGTCCACCTTGCAAAGACTGAGCTTCCTGGATGAATGGCTCGGCAGAACCAGGAAACCTCGTGGTAACCTCTGCCAGCAGGAGGAAGCTGAGGCCAGGTGGGGGGGTGGGGCGGGAATGCGAGGGCTCCAGGGACAGGACATCTAGGCTGAGGACTCAACAGTAATCTCTTCTGGTCAGCAGCAGCTTCCAACACAAAGACTGACCCCACCCAAGGCAAAGCAGTCTCCAGGAACTCAGCCAGGGCCTTGTGGAGAGAACACAACGCTTCCAGGTTCCCACTGAGAGCATGACAGCAGGTCAAAGCACAGTACAAAAACCCCATCTGCCTTCTCTGTGTGCTTCCAAGCTGCTCAGAGCTGCAGGAAGAGGAACAGGGTCTGGCCTGTTACCTGACAGCACTACATCTTCACACCACGGTCAGCAAGCCTCCTGAGGGGGGATTCTGCCTGGCACCCCCCAGTCGCCTCCAAGCCCCATTCTCCAACACAGCTGCCCCAAGGACTCAAGGTGCCACCGCCCCTGCCAGGCACCATTCCATCTCGCTACACTTAACCTAGACCTCAGCCTCCTTCTCACAGAGAAAATCCAGTTAACAAACAGGACCTAAAGGCCTACTGTGTGCTGGAGCCATGGGGATGAATCCGACCTGGTTCCACCCTCGCAGGGCAATGGGGACCTGCCAAGCACAACCTGGTCTGCACTGGAGGGCCAACTGTGCTGGAACGAGCTGCTAAGCCAAGCCAGCCTCAGCCTAAGTGGCCATCCATACCTATGCAGAACTGTGTCACAGGGCTGGCTGCCTGAATGCCTTTAAAGGAGTTCCCCAACTCCTCCCTGGAATATTTATTTTCCTTTTTCCATTTTCTTTTTTTTTAAGTTTATTTATTTATTTATTTATTTGAGATAGGGTCTCCCTATACCCCCAACTGGCCTGGAACTCACTCTGTAGACCAGGCTGGCCTTGAACTCACAGAGATCCACCTGCCTCTGACTCCCAAGTGCTAATATTAAAGGCATGCACTACCACGCCTGGCTGAAAGATGGTTCTTAGCCACCTTGTGGGTGCTGGGAATTGAACCCGGGTCCTCTGCAACAGCAGTTGGCACTCTTAACTGCTGAGCCATCTCTCCAGCCCAATTCCTTTTTCCATTTTCATAAGGTGTGGTGTGTGTGTGTGTGTGTGTGTGTGTGTGTGTGTGTTGTATGTGCACGTGTGTAGTTACCTGTGGAGGCCTGAGGGTACTATTGGGTGTCCTCCATCACTCAACCTCCATCAGCCATCTGCACAATTTGCCCTCCCAGGAATATCCATTTCCCGCTGAGACTCCACAGCTCCTTTGCATTCTCACAGCTCAGATCCCTTCCCTCCATCTGCCCTCTTACCAGACCCACACCACCAAGAGTCCTCCAGATAAAAATCATTGTGTTTTACCCCATCTCTTAGGGTCCTTCTTGTCTCTCTCCTGCCCTTTCCTGTCCAGGCTCCCAGAGCAGTTTACTCAACAGGGACTAGCTGTATAGTGCTAGCTGGCCTCAAATTTGGGGCAATTCTGCCTTGGCCCTCTGGGTACCAAGTAATCTGCTCTTCAGCTCACTTGCGTGTCTTGTGTCTCATCTGTCTGTCATCACACACCTTTAGGGGCCCTGTTCTTTATGTCCTCGAAGTGCTGGGAACCCAGGGCCTTGCTCATACAAGGCATTGCTCTACCACTGAACTAAGCCACAGTCCTTCAGGAAACTGTTCATGTTGAAACCATCCATGACCCTCAATGACCAAATCCAATGGCTTCCTTTACAGTCTACCCTATTCCAACCCCTGTTAGTTTCCCAATAATATTAGATCTATTTATCAAGAAAAACAGTTAGATATGGGGCTGGAGAGATGGATCAGCGGTTAAGAGCACTTGCTGCTCTTGCAGAGGACCCAGTTTCAGTTCCCCGTGCCCACGTGACAGGTCACAACCATGTAACTCCCGTTCCAGGGGACCTGACGTCCTCTTCTGGACTCTCAGGCATTGCATGCATATAATGCACTTACATCCATGCAAAACATTCATACACATAAAACAAAAACTGAAAATACAACTATTGTTTTATAAGCTCTGCCCCAGGACCTGGTCTTCCTCCTTGCCAGTCCCTTGCAGCGTGCCCGGCTCTGACCTCGCACTTCATAAGGAACATTTTTCTCTTGGTGCGTCACAGGATCCAAAGTCCTGGCCCCCCCACCGCATTCAGACACCAGGCCCCTCAAGGCTGTGGTCTCGGTTTCTGGTCCCTGGGAAGCCTTACCTCCAGGTTGTGAATTTTCTCTATATATATTTGATCTGTTTTTTTTGTTTTTTTTTTTTTTTGTCTTTTCGAGACAGGGTCTCCCTGTAGCCCCAGCTGCCCTGGAACTTGCTCTGTAGACCAGGCTGGCCTTGAACTCACAAAGATTCGCCTGCCTCTGCCTCCCAAGTGCTAGGATCAAAGGCATGCGCCACCACGCCCGGCTTGATCTGTCTTTACTTTGGAGCAAAAAGCATGGGCTTTCAAGCTGGATATGGAGGTACACGCTTTTGATCCAATACTGAGGTGGCTGAGGCAGGAAGATCTCTGTGAGTTCAAGGCCAGCCTGATCTTACATAGTGAGTGCCAGGCTGGGTGGGGCTATAGGGAGACCCGGTCTCAAAAACATCAAAAAAGGAGATAGCTCAGTGATTAAGAGTGCTGGCTGCTCTTCCAGAGGACCTAGGTTCACTTCCCAGCACCCACATGGCAGCTAACCATCTGTAATTGCAGTTCCAAGGGGATCTGATGCCCTCTTCTGCCTTCCTCAGGCACTGCACAACTCAGGTGCCCTCACATACAGGCAAGCAATAAGATAGATGATAGATAGATAGATAGATAGATAGATAGATAGATAGATAGATAGATAGATGATAGATAGAGATAGATGATAGATAGATAGATAGATAGATAGATAGATAGAGATAGATAGATAGATAGATAGATAGATAGATAGATAGATAGATAGAGATAGATAGATTGATAGCCAGCCCATAAGCTTTCGATGTCAATGATTTTGCTTAGGAGGTGATTCTGTTAAAGCAGACCCTGTCACTACTGAGCTTGTGAACTTACAAAGCCTCCCATCTCCCTCCCAGGGAAAGCGGAGATTCTTCTAAGGGCCTGCAGAGCCGTGCCTGGCGAGAGCCTTTGGCTTCCCCTCACCCTGCTCTCGCCATTCCTTTGTCCACCTGATCCTCTCCTATCCAGACATTCATCCATGTGTTCACGTAGCTCACGTCCTCACCCTGAATCCTCTAAAATCACATCATTTTCTGAGACCTCCCCAGATGCACGAGGGAATCTCAGCTTTCTACCATTCAGATCTGGGTTTCATATCTTTTTTTTTTTTCTTTAGCTTTTTCTACCTTCTAACACACTGCACTGCTTTTTCTTCTTTTTTCTTTCAATTTAATTTAGGTTATTTTTTACGGTACTAGAAACTGAACCCAGGGTCTGTGCATGCTAGGCAAGTATTCTACCACTGAGCTACATCCGCAGGCCTGTGTATTTCTTTCATTTATCTTTTTGTTGTCTGTGCAGTATACAGTGACCCCACAAAGACAGTGATCTGGGAGCTCTTTTGCTGGCTAGTGAATCCTCACTGTCAAGATCAGGGCTTGGCACATCGTAGTTCTTCAGTGATAAATAATAAAGATACGCACTTGGGAGGCAGAGGCAGGCAGATCTTTGTGAGTTCAAGGTCAGCCTGGTCTTCAGAGTGAGTTCCAGGACAGCTGGGTCTACAGGTAGACCCTGTCTCGAAAAGACCAAAAAAAAAAAAAAAAAAAAAAAAAAAAAAAAAAAAAAGATCCATTAGGATAATAAAAGGTTGCTGGTGGGGCTGGGAGAATGATCAAGGGTGTAAGAGCATAGCGTTGTTTTTTTTTATTTTTACTTTTTTGTCTTTTCGAGACAGGTCTCCCTGTAGTCCCAGCTGTCCTGGAACTCACTCTGTAGACCAGGCTGGCCTTGAACTCACAAAGATCTGCCTGCCTCTGCCTCCCAAGTGCTAGGATTAAAGGCGTGCGCCACCACGCCGGCATAGCTCCTCTTACAGAAGACCCAAGCTCATTCCCAGCACTCACGTGGCAGCTAACAACTATCTGTGACTCCAGTTCCAAGGGAATCTGACTCCTTCTTCTGACTCCACGGGCAGTGCAGGACATGCGTGCACTTGCACACATGCATGCAATATGTATACTCATACACGAAAAATAAAAATAAATTAAAAAAAACTTGCTGGTTCAGTCAGCAAATGCCACGCATGGACTTTGCTCCTTGTCATGTTCGCAGGGGACGGCCATGCTACAAATTAGTCATTCCCCCTCCTTCCTCCACCTCCACAGTACTGGGATTACGCGCGTCTGTCACCACTCCCTGCTTGGCTCCCATGTCCTTAATTCTTGCAACTCCCATCTTGGCAGTCCTGCTCCTCCCTCCTCCCTGTCCACTCTTCCCTCTCCCTCCTGGGTGCTCCTCTGCTTGTCTCTTCAGGACAGAGCTTCCCTGGTTCCTCTCAGCTCAGTGCACCTGAACTCAAGGTGAGTTCACTGTCTGGCAGCTCCTGACCCCTACGTGCTGCCCACATGCCTCTCTGAGCTTCACATTTATAGATGACCTTCTTCCCAGGTGACCTGGAGCACCACATTCCTTAAAACCCTTGCTCAGGCCTGGAGAGATGGCTCAGCAGTTAAGAGCACCAACTGCTCTTGTAGAGGACCTGGGTTCGATTCAACTGCTCTTGCAGAGGACCTCGGTTCGATTCCCAGCACCCACATGGTGGCTAAGAACTGCCCTGGAACTCCAGTTCCAGGGGAATCCGACACCCTTTTCTGACCTCCATGGCATTGCACAACACGGGTGCACCAGCCTACATGCAGACAGTACACTCACACACATTTAAAAAAAAAAAACCTTGCTCGGCAGATTCAATGCACAGCTCTGTTTTACAGCTCCTGGCTCAGCAAAGGTTATAAGATGGAAACCAAGGGGCTGGAGAGATGGCTCAGTGGTTAACACCATTGGCTGCTTTTGCAGAGGACCTGGGTTCTGTTCCCAGCACCCACAGCTAACGACCATCAGATACTCTAGTTCCAGGAGAAACCAATGCCCTCTTCTGACTTCCATGAGCATTATACAACAAGTACACTTACATACATGCAGGCAATACACTCATAAACAAAATAAAGATAATTCATATATATGTATATTCTTTTTTTTTGAAACAGGGTCTCCCCGTAGCCCCAGCTGGCCTGGAACTCACTATGTAGACCAGGCTGGCCTTGAACTCACAGAGATCCACCTACCTGCCTCTGCCTCTCAGTGCTGGGACTAAAAGTATGCACTGCCATGCCTGGAATAAAAATGTTTTTTTTTAGCCGGGCGTGGTGGTGCACACCTTTGATCCTAGCACTTGGGAGGCAGAGGCAGGCGGATCTTTGTGAGTTCAAGGCCAGCCTGGTCTACAGAGTGAGTTCCAGGACAGCTGGGGCTACAGGGAGACCCTGTCTCAAAAAGACCAAAAAAAAAAAAAGTTTTTTTTTTAAATTTAAGTGAAAAAACATTCCCTACTAAGATTCTTCTATTTTCTGATTTTCAGCCATGTTCCTGGACATAGCTCCCAGCACAAGGCAGGCCATGGAAACGATTTCCCCTCACCTGGAACAGAACACAGAAACTCTAATCCTCGCCCTCCCCGGCTCACTTCTGCTCCTGGTTGGGAGCTGAGCATAAAGAAATCTTATGACTCGTCCTGTTCAGTAATAGTAAGAGCCTGCTTCACAGGGTCCTGCCACAGCCTATGAGGACAGAGCACTGCCATTTTTGCAGTATGAGACTGTAGCCTTCCGAGGTGTTCTTCCTCTCTTTGACCAGAGCTTGAAGTTTCCTGGGACTGCAAGCTCCTGGATGGCTCCAGCCAGCTGGTAAAGAGGGGGAGGAGAGAGGACGTGAAGCCCAATGAGAGGAAGAGAGAGGGAAAGAACAAGGAAAGGACAGACTCAAGGAGGGAGGGATTCCATAAGGGAATAATTTGGTTTTATTACTGTAATCCAGGGTATTTATACTGGACCTTGTGGGGGTTGGGGCGTACAGGATTTCACGCCATATACTCCAGATCACTACAGGAATGTGACAATGCTTTGCCCAAAGTATTAAAGACAGTTGGCGCCAGGCAGGTTTCAAAGGCAAGCACGAGATCAGCAGGACTCCAGCCTGAGGGGTGGAGCTGCCAGCTGATTTCCTCCGTGCTTCTGCCAAATGGAATCCCTATACAGGACCTTAGAACCCAGACCCTCGTGTGAGTCCAGGACTCCACCACTGGATGACAGCAGCCTCAGTCCCGCCCAGAACACCAAAGAATCTGAGCCAACAGGCTTTGCTGGGTCTCCCCACGCAGGCTATTTGCATCCAATGACATAATTTTGTCCAATCACTTTTGTGCATTTCTGTGCATGCTTCTGTCATGCCTGTGGAAGGAATTCTCCACAAAAATCCAACGTGCAGGATTCAGAAAGTTGCCAGACTGCTGACACATGGAGGTTCCTGAAGAGTAGAGCACCAGGGAGGATGCCGAAGGTCTGCGCCCCTCTCCGGCACCAAACTCCATTCCTCTCTTCATTTGTGTGCTTTGTAAAATCTTTCATAATAAACAGCTCAGCATAAGTGCTTCCCTGGGTGCTGCGAGCTGCTCACAGGTGCCCTGATTTACAGCTGGTCAGTAAATCAGAAACAATAGTCAACGTAGAGGGTGTCCTGGAGACAGAGTCTGCAAAAACTCTAGGATCTGATGCTCTCTTCAGGTAGATCAACCAAATCATAACTGAGTTGTATTGAGGACACCTGGCTGGTGTCCACTGCAGGTCTGCCTGCTTGCCAGTGGGAAGAAATCCACAGCATTCGTTGTCACGGAAGTCCTCTGTGTTTATCATTGGATAAGAGACCAGAAGAAAGAAAGCTAAGCCTCTCTTTCTCTCTCTCTCTCTCTCTCTCTCCCCCCTCTTCTTCCTCCTCTTCCTCCTCCTCCTCTTCCTCCTCCTCCTCTTCCTCCTACTCATCTTCTTCCTCCTCGTCTTCCTCCTCCTCCTCCAAGTCCCCCATTCCCTACCCCTCCGGGACTCATGGATCCTAGGCTGGGTTGGGGATGACCTGTAATCCCAGAATTTGGGATTACATGTTTTACATAAAGAATGTAAAACATGAAACCCTGTCTCAAAACAAAAAAAAAGGGGAAAGGGGTGTCTGGGGAGATGGCTCAGCCATTAAGAGCATTGGCTGCTCTTATAGAAGACCCTGGTTCAATTCCCAGCACCCGCATGGCAACTAACAACCATCCTTAACTCCAGTTCCAGGCAATCTGATGCCCTCTTCTGACCTTTTCAGGCATTGCACAACATGGGTGCACTTATACACAAAATAAAAATAATTAAAAAAAAATCAATGTGGGCTGGAGAGATGGCCTAGCAGTTAAGAGCACCGACTGCTCTTGCAGAGGACCCAGGTTCGATCCCCAGCACCCACCTGGCGGCTGAGAACCGTCTTTAACTCCAGTTCCAGGGGAGTCTGACGCCCTCTTCTGACCTCCGCGGCATTGCATGACACGGTGCACAAACCTACATGCAGACAGTACATTCATACACATAAATAAATAAATAAATAAATAAATAAATAAATAAATAAATAAATAAAAATTTAAAAAATCAATGTAAGTGTAACATCTGAGGACATAGGAACCAGCAGCCACAGCCCTAACACCAGAACTGCCAGGAAAGGTTCTGTGAGGAGCATGTGGGGTCCTCCCAGGGAAGTTCACCTCAGACACTCCCGCCCTGCCTACAGTGTTCTGATCACACTGTATCATACAGGGCTTATGAGCCTTGTAAAATAGTTTGTTGCATTCCGCAGAGATATGTGGGTGACGGGACTGGATGGTTTTCTAAGCAGAGAGCTTCCAAGTTAGGGAGAGGCCAGAGGCAAGGAGGCCAGACAGGGCCGGTGGCAGTGCCAGAACAAAGGAAGGTGCAGGCTGATGCGCAGGGCAGTGATGACAGCCAGCTCAGACTGGAATGCAGGCGGTTTGGGGAAGGGCAGAGAGGAGAAGGAAGGTAAGATCAGCCCACATAGGCTAGTCTGCAGGAACTGGGTGGGTGACTATCCCGTCCAGAAGCTGGAGAACCTTGGGGCGGGGCAGAGAGAAGCCCAGTTCCATTTGGACGCGTTCAGTTTGAGTCATGGAGGATGTTTGCCACCCGGACCGATCTGGCACCAACCACCCTCTCCAACTTGTTTCTCCACTCACTTATCTTGGCCCTGGCCCTGAGCTGTCTCCCTGAGCCTCCTGCTGCTCAAACCAAACCGCAAACTCCTACAGGACTTTAGCTGCTCTTGTCCCTTCCTAGGCTCGGACACCATGCACATCAAGGCTTGTGTCTTCTCAGAGCCCAACCCTGGGCACATCCTCTCGTAGGCTGGTGTACATGGTGATGGCGTTACAGAAGATGGAATTGTCACACATTGTCCTTTGCCTGCTTTTCCCACTTTAAAAAAATACATTTTAAGTCTGTACGAATTTCATACAATTTATTTTATTTATTTATTTATTTATTTATTTATTTATTTATTTATTTATTTGTATTATGTGTATGAGTGTACTGTCTGCATGTAGGTTGGTGCACCCGTGTCGTGCAATGCCNCGGGTTCGATCCCAAGCACCCACATGGCGGCCGAGAACTGTCCGAAACTCCAATTCCAGGAGAACTCCAGTTCCAGGGGAATCCGACACCCTCTTCTGACCTCCGCGGCATTGCACGACATGGGTGCACAAACTTGCATGCAGACAGTACATTCATACACATACAGAAATAAATAAAAATTAATAAAAAAAATTAAAATAAAATCAAAGAGTGGTTGTATCTTCCTGTGCTGGACAGGTTTACTGTCAACTTGACACAGCTGGGTTGAGGAGCCTCAGTTGGGGAATTATCTCCTTCGGACTGGCCTGTGGCCACTTCTGTGGGGTATTTTCTTGATTGCTCAGCGATGTGGGAGGGCCCAGCCCACTGCTAGTGATGCCATGCTTGGGCAGGTTGTTACATATTATATAAGAAAGCAGGCTGGCCGGGTGTGGTGGCACACGCCTTTAATCCTAGCACTCGGATGGCAGAGGCAGAGGCAGAGGCAGGTGGATCTTTGTGAGTTCAAGTCCAGCCTGGTCTACAGAGTGAGTTCCATTACAGCTGGGGCTACAAGGAGACCCTATCTTGAAAAAGAAAACAAAGAAAGAAGGGAGGGAGGGAGGGAGGGAGGGAAAAGAAAGAAAGAATAGGACCCTCCCTCTCCCAGCAGCTACCAACTGTCGATAGCCTCAGGTACAGGTAAGACTTGGTGCCCACCGAGCTGGGATTTTGTCTGGCTTGAGCTGCCTGTACAGGCCTGTGCACGCTCTCACCTGTGCTGTGAATTCATATGTGCCCTGTCGTATTCAGAAAACAGTTTGGTGTGGTCATCCGGAGCCTCTCTGCCTCTTACCATTTTTCTACCTTCTTCCTTTACAGTCACTGAGCTTTGTGGGAGGGGTGTGATAAAGATGTTCTATTTAGGGCGGAGCACTCTGCCGTTTCTTATTCCCGTACCTTGACCAGTTGTGGGCCTCTGTGTTAATCTCCATCTACTCCAAAGGGTGCTTCTCTGATGAGGGTTGAGAGATGCACTAATCTGTGGGTATCATGATAGTCCTTAGGCGTCCATCTGATACTATGTCCATTCAGAAGAACAATAGAAGCTTCTCCCCTAGGGTCTGTGACCTATCTAGCCACAGATTCTTGGCCCACTGTATGCTTTCCTCTTGTGGACGGTTCCCGAGGGAAGCAGGCAGCAGAGGGCAGGGGGGTTGCTGGGAAAGTGAAGGCACCACAGTGAAGAAGACGAGAACCAACTCTCAGTAGTTTCCTGGCCCACTGTGGCTCATGACAAGGGCTCTCAGAGTGAGAAGTGTTGGTGACCAGGAGACCTTTAGACTGTAAGGGTTTTTTTGGTTTTTTTTGAGGCAGGGTCTCATGTACAGCAGGCTAGCCTCGAACTCTCTATATAGCTGAGGCTACTCTTTACCTCTTAATCTCCTGCCTCTGCTTTCCAATGTCTGGAATGACAAGAGTACATCCACTACACCTTTGTGGAGCATTTTAAACAACTCCATGTATTTTTAAAACACATTATATTTTGTTTTTTAATTATTTTTAATTGAATTTTGTGTTTAATCCATTAATTTATTTTATTTTATTTTTATTTTGTATGTGTATGAATGTACTATCTGCATGTAGGTTTGTGCACCCGTGTCGTGCAATGCCGCGGAGGTCAGAAGAGGGCGTCGGACTCCCCTGGAACTGGAGTTTCAGACGGTTCTCAGCCGCCAGGTGGGTGCTGGGGATCTAACCTGGGTCCTCTGCAAGAGCAGTCGGTGCTCTTAACTGCTAGGCCATCTCTCCAGCCCCCCAGCCCCTAATCCATTAATTTTTAGCTAATTAATTTTTTATTTACTCAAACGTTTTGAGTGGCAATATATTTACTGGTATTTGTGCATTGCCCACAAAGGCTGGAAGAGAATGATAGAGCTGCCCTGAGGGTGCTGGGAGTCAAACCACATCCTCTGGAAGAATAGCAAGTACTCTTAACCCCTAAGCTGCCTCTCTAGACCCAATTCATTTATTTTTATGTCGATGAGTGCATTTTGTCTGCATGTATGTAAGTGTACCACATTCATCCAGTGTCCTCAGAGGTCAGAAGAGGGAGTCAGAGTCCCTGAAACTGAAGTTTCAGATGCTTGTTAGACATTATGTGGGTGCTGGGAATCAAACCTGCGTCCTTTACGAGAGCAGCCAGTGCTCCTAACCACTGAGCCATCTCTCTAGCCTCTATTTTATATTTTACTTTATTTTTTACTTATATGTATCTATATATCTATATGAGGACATGCTATATATGTTCCAGTGTCCCTGGAGGCCATGAGAGGATGTTGGACACCCTGGAACTGGAACTATAGACAGCTGTGAGCTGCTGGATGTGGGTGCTGGAAACTGAACGTGGGTCCTCTGGAAAAGCGGTACTTGCTGTTAACCGAAGCCATTTCTCCAGCCCTGAATGTATTTTTTGGTACAGTTTTGGAGACTGGAAGTGCAAAGTCGGGTATGAGGTGGGACATCTCGTTCTCTCTGAAGCCTCTGGAAGGGACGTCCATCCTTCCTTCCACTGGCAGCCTCCCTCCAGCGTCTGCCTCTGCTTTTCCTCCTGCCCTGTCTGATCTTTTGTCTCTTATATCTGCACATGCCTCCAAATTCACTTTCTCATATAGGGATGCTCAATCCTGGATTCAGGCTCTGCCAGGATAACCCAAGGTGACTCTCATTCTGACATCTGTTTAATTATATCCATAAGTTTTTCTTTTTCTTTTTTAAAATTTGTTTAAAAATTATTTATTTATTTATTTTTATTATGTGTATGAGTGTACTGTCTGCATGTAAGTTGGTGCACCTGTGTCATGCAATGCCATGGAGGTCAGAAGAGGGTGTCGATTTCCCCGGAACTGGAGTTAAAGATGGTTCTTAGCCACCATGTGGGTGCTGGGAATCAAACTCCGTCCTCTGCAAGAGCAGTCAGCGCTCTTAATTGCTGAGCCATCTCTCCAGCCCCCTTTTCTTTTTTTTAATTTTATGTGTATGAGTGTACTGCCTCCATGCTTGTAAGTTGTACCCATGCATTAGCCCAAGGGGTCAGAAGAGGGTGTTGGATCTCCTGGAGCTAGAGTTATGGACAGCTGTTAGATGTCACTGGATGCTGGGAACACATGGATGCTAGGAACACATGGATGCTAGGAACTGAAACTGGGTCCTCTGCAAGAGCTGATAGTACTCTCTTAACTGCTGAGCCATTATCTCCAGAACCCAGGCAAAGATCCCCCCCAACCCCCGGAACTCATTATATACTCCAGGCTGGCCTCAAACTCACAGAAATCCACTTGTCTCTGCCTCTTGAGTACTGGGATTAAAGGTGGGAGCCACCATGCTCAGCATCTGAAAAGATATTTTTTCCAAATTATATCACCTTCACAAGTTCAGTGACGTGTTTTATTTATTTATTTACTTACTTGTTTATTTATTTATTTGGTCTTTTTGAGACAGGGTCTCTCTGTAGCTTCAGCTGTCCTGGAACTTACTATGTAGACCAGACTGGCCTTGAACTCAGAGATCTGCCTGCCTCTGCCTCCCAAGTGCTGGGATTGCAGGTGTCCACCTCCATGCCCGGCATTTTTATTTTTATTTTTAATCACATACAGGCATATAAATGTAAACATACCCAGGGGGAGGGTTATGTGCACATGAGTGCATGTGTCAGCAAAAGCCAGTGTGTTGGATCCACCACGAGCAGGTGTTACAGTGGTTGTTAGCTATCTGATGTGGGGGCTGGGGATTGAACTCAGATCCTCTGGAAGAGCTGTACATGTTCTCAACCACTGAGCCATCATCTCTCAAGCCCCAGGACATATATCTTTGAGGAAGCTACCTGTCAACCTGATTTAACTTCTAAGTAGAAAATAATAGATTGGAGCTGGAGAGATGGCCTAGTGGTTAAGAGTGCCTACTGCTCTTGCAGGGGACCCAGGTTTGATCCCCAGCACGCACATGGCGGCTGAGAACCGTCTGTAACTCCAGTTCCGGGGGAAGCCAACACCCTCTTCTGACATCTGCGGCATTGCACGACAGGGGTGCACAAACCTGCATGCAGATAGTACGTTCATACACATAAAAAATAAATAAAATAGCCGGGTGTGGTGGTACACGTCTTTAATCCTAGCACTTGGGAGGCAGAGGCAGGCAGATCTTTGTGAGTTCAAGGCCAGCCTGGTTTACATAGTGAGTTCCAGGACAACTAGGGCTACAGGGAGACCCTGTCTCAAAAAACACCCCCCAAAAAACAAAATAAATAAATAAAAATTTAAAAATCCAAATGGTGACTTAAGTGTAAAAAAAAAAAAAAGAAAATTGAGCCGGGCGTGGTGGTGCATGCCTGTAATCCTAGCACTTGGGAGGCAGAGGCAGGCAGATCTTTGTGAGTTCAAGGCCAGCCTGGTCTACAGAGTTCCAGGACAGCTGGGGCTACTGGGAGACCCTGTCTCAAAAAGACCAAAAAAAAAGAAAAGAATATATTTAATAGATTGGAGCCGAGCGTGGTGGTGCACGCCTATAATCCTAGCACTTGGGAGGCAGATGCAGGCGGATCTCTGTGAGTTCAAGGCCAGCCTGGCCTACAAAGTGAGCTCCAGGCCAGCTGGGATTAAAGGGAGACCTGTCTCAAAAAGACAAATAATAATAATAGATTGGGGAAGGGGGCTGGAGAGATGGCCCAGTGGTTAAGAGCACTGGCTGCTCTTGCAAAGAACCCAGGTTCAATACCTAGCACCTACATGGCAGCTAACATATAACTCCGGTTTCAAGTGATCTGACATCCTCTTCTGACCTCTGTGGGCATTTATACAACATGGGTGCACTTACATACTTGCAGGCAATACACACATAAAATAAAAAAATATTAAAAAATAAAATAAATTGATATGATTGTTATCTTGGAGACATAAGTAATCTTGCTTTAATTTTTTTTCTGGGCATAATGGTGCATGCCTTTGGCCCAGGAGGTAGAGGCAGGTGGATCTCTGTGAGTTCAAGGCCAGGTGGTAGTTCCAGGTCAACTGGGGGCTAAGAGAAAACGTCTCAAAAATACAGAAAATTTATTTCATTTACTGTTATTACTTCGTGTGTGTGTGTGTGTGTGTGTGTGTGTGTGTGTGTGTTGTGTGAGCATGCACAGATGGCAATCAGAGGAAAACTTGATGGAGTTGGTTCCCTCCTCCTACCATGTGGGCTCTGGGGATTAAACTCAGGTCAACAGGCTTCCGTGGAAACCACCTTTACCTACTGAACTATCTCCCTGGCCAACAAGCAATTTCTCTTAATGGAAAACATAACCAATATTGTTATAAAATTTTTTCAGGTGGAATACTGTAGTGAAAACTTGCCACCACGATGCATCTGGGGAAGAAAAAAAAAAAGGCCCAGTTCTAGCAAACAACATTAACATGATTGTTTGTGTCCCGGCTGTCACCGCCACACAGAAGGCTCTGTCCAGACTGTGGGCTTATTGTCTCTCCGCTGGAAGGCTTCTGACGGCCAGTGGTGTTGAGTTCTTGGGACACAAGAACATTGTAACATTTTGCCAAAATTTTCCAGTTTAAGAAAAAAAGAAAAGACTCTTTTGCGCAGGAAACTCTATGATCATTGCTAGAAAAGAGCCTGGGAAAGAAGAAAGTGGCCAAGTAGATGGAGCGCTGGCCTCTTCCACTAAGAAACGCTTCACAGCTTGTCTCAGACGCTCAATGGGAACCTCTTGCCAAGACCCCAACACATATTTAGATTTCTTGCTACCCACTCTGCCTTCACCATTCTGTCTATAATTGAAGCCCTGTGAGGTTAATGTGGTAGGGGTTTTGGGGAGAGGAGGCGTGATACAGGGTGGCTTCCAACCTATAGGATCTTTCTGCCTCAGCTTCCTAGGTACTGGGATTACAGTTGTGAACTACTGTATTTGACATAATATGGATTTTTTTATTTAAAAAAATTTTAATTTTTATTTATTCTTGTATGTGTATGAATGCACTGTCTGCATGTAGGTTTGTGCACCCGTGTCGTGCAATGCCGTGGAGGTCAGAAGAGGGCGTCGGATTCCCCTGGAACTGGAGTTAAAGATGGTTCTCAGCCGCCATGTGGGTGCTGGGGATCGAACCCAGGTCCTCTGCAAGAGCAGTCAGCGCTCTTAACCGCTAGGCCATCTCTCCAGCCCCCATAATATGGATTTTATGCTATTAATTAATTAGGCTGTGCTCAAGCAACATCTGAAATCTACCTTCAGAAAAATTTCAGCATTTGGGAAGCAGAAGTGGGGAGCTCAGGAGTTCAAAGCCATCCTTGAAGCCAAGCATGGTAGAGCAGACTGGTAATCCCAGTACTAGGGAGGCTGGAGCAAGAAAATGACCAGCTCAAGGCTGTTCTTGGCTACATGTTGAGTTCAAGGCCAGCCCAAGCTGCATGACTCCCAGTCTCAAAAATACAATAAAATAGGTCAGTGGTTAAGAGCACTAGCTGCTCTGGCAGAGAACCCAGGTTCAAGCCCAGCACCCACATGGCGGCTGACAACCATCCATAACTCTAGTTGGAGGGGAATCCGACGCTCTCTTCTGACTCTGAAGGCGATGCACGACAGGTGCACTTACATATATGCAGGTAATACATTCATACACATGAAATAAAGAAAAGAAATAAAATATTAAAAAGTGAAATAGAACCAAAGTTTCAGAAAAACATCCCTCTCTATGAACCCACTCCTAGCTTCTAAAGTAATAGGACTGTTAACTGTTTTCACCTGTTGTAATATACTTAAGAATTACTGACTCTCAGCCCAGGATGAAAGTCAGGCATGGATACAGTAACCTCTGATCCCATTTTGAAACTGAAAGGTCAAACTGATGAGAATTACTACCGCAAGATACATTGTTACCGTTTTATCACTATCAATAGCTATTGAACATGTGTTAGTCTTTGCTGCTATTAAAGAATAACTGAGAGGGGGTAGGGACTTTATGAAAAGATTTACTTGGCTTGTGATTCTGGTGACTGGAGGTCCAAAGAGCACGGGCACCAGTGTTCTGGTTTGGAGCTCCTTAACCAAGAACCACACAGCAGAGAATCAGAAAGGGCGTGTGCCAAAGAGAACCAGATGGATGGCTCCACTCCATCTGTAACAGTTCACCCTTGATCCATCCTAAGAAATCTAGCTTATTTCCTAGAAGAAAAGAATATATATATATATATATATGTATATTACTTAGCACTATGCCTGAGTATGTAGTAAGCACTGAATTCATCTTAGTTGCTATCACCATTACTATTGCTACCTGACTCTAGAATACCCAGTGCACTTCCTTCCTTAGACACGTCATGGCTTCAATTAAATAATTCGTATCTCTTTACTTCTAGAAAACATTCCTCCTAAGTTTAAGGACATTCCTATCTAACTCATAGTAGGAACTTAGAAATAAGCCCTTCATTGATTTACATGCTGAACATAAAAGCCATCAATAAACCCCATGAAATGTACAAGCTGGAAGGAAGAAAAGGTGAATGAGATCCATATAGAACAAAAGAATGAGAGAGAGAATACAAAGGTCAAACAGGAAAAAGATATTTATTTTTAGTAACAAACAAAAGTTGTATCTATTTACAGTGTACAGCAGAATGATTTGAAACATGATTAAATATTTAAATAAAGCTAGTTCAGCATAGACACTACCTTATATACTTCCATCATTTGGAGGTAAGAGCACGTAAAATTCACTCTCGCCTTTAATC
>VZQC01001722.1:216504-269620 GCA_009823505.1 Rhizomys pruinosus | reverse complement strand
TTGTGAGTTCAAGGCCAGCCTGGTTTACATAGTGAGTTCCAGGACAACTAGGGCTACAGGGAGACCCTGTCTCAAAAAACACCCCCCAAAAAACAAAATAAATAAATAAAAATTTAAAAATCCAAATGGTGACTTAAGTGTAAAAAAAAAAAAAAGAAAATTGAGCCGGGCGTGGTGGTGCATGCCTGTAATCCTAGCACTTGGGAGGCAGAGGCAGGCAGATCTTTGTGAGTTCAAGGCCAGCCTGGTCTACAGAGTTCCAGGACAGCTGGGGCTACTGGGAGACCCTGTCTCAAAAAGACCAAAAAAAAAGAAAAGAATATATTTAATAGATTGGAGCCGAGCGTGGTGGTGCACGCCTATAATCCTAGCACTTGGGAGGCAGATGCAGGCGGATCTCTGTGAGTTCAAGGCCAGCCTGGCCTACAAAGTGAGCTCCAGGCCAGCTGGGATTAAAGGGAGACCTGTCTCAAAAAGACAAATAATAATAATAGATTGGGGAAGGGGGCTGGAGAGATGGCCCAGTGGTTAAGAGCACTGGCTGCTCTTGCAAAGAACCCAGGTTCAATACCTAGCACCTACATGGCAGCTAACATATAACTCCGGTTTCAAGTGATCTGACATCCTCTTCTGACCTCTGTGGGCATTTATACAACATGGGTGCACTTACATACTTGCAGGCAATACACACATAAAATAAAAAAATATTAAAAAATAAAATAAATTGATATGATTGTTATCTTGGAGACATAAGTAATCTTGCTTTAATTTTTTTTCTGGGCATAATGGTGCATGCCTTTGGCCCAGGAGGTAGAGGCAGGTGGATCTCTGTGAGTTCAAGGCCAGGTGGTAGTTCCAGGTCAACTGGGGGCTAAGAGAAAACGTCTCAAAAATACAGAAAATTTATTTCATTTACTGTTATTACTTCGTGTGTGTGTGTGTGTGTGTGTGTGTGTGTGTGTGTTGTGTGAGCATGCACAGATGGCAATCAGAGGAAAACTTGATGGAGTCGGTTCCCTCCTCCTACCATGTGGGCTCTGGGGATTAAACTCAGCTTCCGTGGAAACCACCTTTACCTACTGAACTATCTCCCTGGCCAACAAGCAATTTCTCTTAATGGAAAACATAACCAATATTGTTATAAAATTTTTTCAGGTGGAATACTGTAGTGAAAACTTGCCACCACGATGCATCTGGGGAAGAAAAAAAAAAAGGCCCAGTTCTAGCAAACAACATTAACATGATTGTTTGTGTCCCGGCTGTCACCGCCACACAGAAGGCTCTGTCCAGACTGTGGGCTTATTGTCTCTCCGCTGGAAGGCTTCTGACGGCCAGTGGTGTTGAGTTCTTGGGACACAAGAACATTGTAACATTTTGCCAAAATTTTCCAGTTTAAGAAAAAAAGAAAAGACTCTTTTGCGCAGGAAACTCTATGATCATTGCTAGAAAAGAGCCTGGGAAAGAAGAAAGTGGCCAAGTAGATGGAGCGCTGGCCTCTTCCACTAAGAAACGCTTCACAGCTTGTCTCAGACGCTCAATGGGAACCTCTTGCCAAGACCCCAACACATATTTAGATTTCTTGCTACCCACTCTGCCTTCACCATTCTGTCTATAATTGAAGCCCTGTGAGGTTAATGTGGTAGGGGTTTTGGGGAGAGGAGGCGTGATACAGGGTGGCTTCCAACCTATAGGATCTTTCTGCCTCAGCTTCCTAGGTACTGGGATTACAGTTGTGAACTACTGTATTTGACATAATATGGATTTTTTTATTTAAAAAAATTTTAATTTTTATTTATTCTTGTATGTGTATGAATGCACTGTCTGCATGTAGGTTTGTGCACCCGTGTCGTGCAATGCCGTGGAGGTCAGAAGAGGGCGTCGGATTCCCCTGGAACTGGAGTTAAAGATGGTTCTCAGCCGCCATGTGGGTGCTGGGGATCGAACCCAGGTCCTCTGCAAGAGCAGTCAGCGCTCTTAACCGCTAGGCCATCTCTCCAGCCCCCATAATATGGATTTTATGCTATTAATTAATTAGGCTGTGCTCAAGCAACATCTGAAATCTACCTTCAGAAAAATTTCAGCATTTGGGAAGCAGAAGTGGGGAGCTCAGGAGTTCAAAGCCATCCTTGAAGCCAAGCATGGTAGAGCAGACTGGTAATCCCAGTACTAGGGAGGCTGGAGCAAGAAAATGACCAGCTCAAGGCTGTTCTTGGCTACATGTTGAGTTCAAGGTCAGCCCAAGCTGCATGACTCCCAGTCTCAAAAATACAATAAAATAGGTCAGTGGTTAAGAGCACTAGCTGCTCTGGCAGAGAACCCAGGTTCAAGCCCAGCACCCACATGGCGGCTGACAACCATCCATAACTCTAGTTGGAGGGGAATCCGACGCTCTCTTCTGACTCTGAAGGCGATGCACGACAGGTGCACTTACATATATGCAGGTAATACATTCATACACATGAAATAAAGAAAAGAAATAAAATATTAAAAAGTGAAATAGAACCAAAGTTTCAGAAAAACATCCCTCTCTATGAACCCACTCCTAGCTTCTAAAGTAATAGGACTGTTAACTGTTTTCACCTGTTGTAATATACTTAAGAATTACTGACTCTCAGCCCAGGATGAAAGTCAGGCATGGATACAGTAACCTCTGATCCCATTTTGAAACTGAAAGGTCAAACTGATGAGAATTACTACCGCAAGATACATTGTTACCGTTTTATCACTATCAATAGCTATTGAACATGTGTTAGTCTTTGCTGCTATTAAAGAATAACTGAGAGGGGGTAGGGACTTTATGAAAAGTTTTACTTGGCTTGTGATTCTGGTGACTGGAGGTCCAAAGAGCACGGGCACCAGTGTTCTGGTTTGGAGCTCCTTAACCAAGAACCACACAGCAGAGAATCAGAAAGGGCGTGTGCCAAAGAGAACCAGATGGATGGCTCCACTCCATCTGTAACAGTTCACCCTTGATCCATCCTAAGAAATCTAGCTTATTTCCTAGAAGAAAAGAATATATATATATATATATATGTATATTACTTAGCACTATGCCTGAGTATGTAGTAAGCACTGAATTCATCTTAGTTGCTATCACCATTACTATTGCTANATGTATTTTTTTTTTGGTCTTTTCGAGACAAGGTCTCCCTGTAGCCCCAGCTGTCCTGGAACTCGCTCTATAGACCAGGCTGGCCTTGAACTCACAAAGATCCGCCTGCCTCTGCCTCCCAAGTGCTAGGATTAAAGGCATGCACCTCCACGCCTGGCCAGAAAAGAATATATTAATCCTCTCCAAAGACTGTCTCCATGGCCCAGTCCCCACCACCTGCCTCACCCAACCCTCACAGCTTCTGATTCCCCTGCTTCCCAAGTGCTAAGACTACAGGAGCTCAGCAACACATTCTGTTTATGCAGTTCTGGGACTCAAACCGAGGACTTCGTGCGTGCTATGCAGGCACGCCACCAGCTGAGCTGCACAGCCCTCTTCCTTGTATTCATCTAGCACTGACTGTATTTCCCTGGTGTTAGACAAGGGAAAGCAACATCATTAATAACTTCATCTGCAGATCACATGGCCTCTGAAGTACAGGCCACCTTCCTATTTCTTGTTCATTGTTCAATGTCACAAATTATTACTCTGGGGGCTGGAGAGATGGCTCAGTGGTTAAGAGCACCGACTGGTCTTGCAGAGGACCCAGGTTTGATTCCCAGCACCCACATGGCAGCTAAGAACCGTCTTTAACTCCAGTTCCAGGGGAATCCAACACCCTCTTCTGACCTCTGAGGCATTGCATGACATGGGTGCAGCAACTACATGCAGACAGTACACTCATGCACATAAAAAAAAATTATTACTCCGAAGACTGTTGATAAACCTGTTTGATAGTTACTTAGCTGACAGTCTCAGGCTAGCAGAGCTTCTGAGGTCTGGAGCTAGCCTCCTGCTTTCTAATCTCCATCGCACAGCCCTCGGCCTGACCCTTCTCTCACACACAACCCCTCTAGGCAGGGCCAGTCAATACCTGACTTGAGTCTCTTCCTGCAACTTCAGAGCATTTTCTTTGGGGGTGTCTGTTAATGAGCTCTTAGAGTTATAGCCAAGGAAGACAGATAAGCTGATGTCTCAAGGTTTCTATCTTCCTTCCATCAAGGTGTTAATTGAAGGCAAGTTAATCATGATATGAAAGAAGTTAGAGACAAATTGAGCTTTGTCTACCTAGTCTATCTTTAAAACCAAGATGACTCTATCTCAAGGGTGACTGCTGTTGATGGGTCTTCCACTTTCAGACACTGGGTGCTGTAAGCCTGGAGTCCATCCAAGTTGGTACCCATCCATCAGAGCATGAAGTCTGACCTCTGAGTTGCTGAGTCATCCAGTCTAGCCAGCAGGGATGCCACTTCACAGCCAAGGTCATGGTTAAACAGCACTCTACAGGCCTCTCCTGTAGACCAAACCTAATTCAGACATAGCCCATGAGAAAGAAAAACTAAGGCCCAAGTTCCCTCAGTGGGGAGGGGAAGGGGTAGAATATTTTGTTAAAACTCTTACATTAGGTGGGGCTGGAGAGAGGGCTCAACAGTTAAAAGGACTTACTGCTCTTGCAGAGAGCCAGTTCAGGTCCTAGTACCCATATCAGGTGACTTACAGTTGCCTGTAACTCCTTCTAGCCTCCAGAGTCATCCACATGCGCATACACATACACATACACATACACATATAGATAAAAAAAAAAAAAGTCAAGCTCGTTCATTAGGACTGGAAATTTGGATCAGCAGGTGGAGTCTTGCCAAGCATGTAAGAAACCCTGGTTCCGTCTCCAGCCCAGCATAAACCTCGCATAGCAGTTCATGCCTGTGATCCCAGCACTGAGGAGGAAGAAGCAGGAAGATGGGAAACCAAGGCCATCCTCTGCTATCTCACAAGCTTGAGGCCAGCCTGGGATAATGAGACCCTACCTTGTTTTTTGCTTTTTGAGACAGGGTCTTACTATGTCACTATGTAGACCAGGCTGGCCTCAAACTCAGAGATCTGCCTTCTCTGCCTCCCCAGTGCTGGGATTAAAGGAGTGCACCACCACACCTGGCTGGGACCCTGATTAAAACAACAAAACGAAACAAAACAAAAGAAAAAAAACAACAAAATCATATATTAGAATTAAACTGGAAGAAAGGAATGGGAAGAAAAAAGGCCTCAGAGGAAAACTGTTTCCAAGTCACAGCGCCAAGACCTAGCCCTCCAAGCCTCCGAGGACCAGGCCTCCTCCTTTCCTAAGAGCAGCCAAGCAACCAGTCTGACCAATCAGAGAAGCGGCATAAAAAGGAAATGATTCCAAGATACAAAAAGTGCATTTCCAACACAGGCATGTGACCATAGGCATTTGTCACTGATATTTAGAAATAGAGAGCCTTTGACCTCAGCGAGGACTGGGCAGCAAGCTGTAGGCCGGAGAAGGCAAAGAGAGGCCCTCTTCCTTCCCCTGGGCTAGTAAGCAAGAACAAAACATGGTTTGTTCCGGAAGGAAGTCATGACTACAACAGTTTGCTATCTGGGCAAAGTCCTTTTGCAGCCACAGCTGGGCACCTACCCATCCCCCTCAAGTCCCTGGAGCCTCCTGAGTTTAAGATTCCCCTGATGATGGTGCCTTGGTGAGACACAAGAGGGCAGAAGGGGCCCAGAGTGAGAAACCACACAGGGAAGATAGATTTCCAATGCCTTGACAAAGGACAGAATAGTCACAAATACGAGGCAGCTGCTGCAGCTCAGTAGGGCACAGAATTCACAAGGCAGGGGCTGGAGAGATGACCTAGCGGTTAAGAGCGCCAACTGCTCTTACAGAGGACCCGGGTTTGATCCCCAGCACCCACATGGCAGCCGAGAACTGTCTGAAACTCCAATTCCAGGAGAACTCCAGTTCCAGGGGAATCCGACACCCTCTTCTGACCTCCGCGGCATTGCACGACACAGGTGCACAAACCTGCATGCAGACAGTACATTGATACACATACAGAAATAAAAGAAAAAAAAAAAAGAATTCACAAGGCAGCAGTACATAATAGAGCATAATGTTATACAATGTATTAGAATTGTGGGGGCTGGAGAGATGGCTCAGTGTTAAGAGCACTAGCTACTCCTCCAGAGGACCCAGGTTCAATTCCCAGCACCTACATGGCAACTAACAACTGTCCATAACTCCAGTTCCAGGGGAATCCAAGGCCTTCTGCTTTCTTCGGGCACTGCTTAATACATGTGCACTTACACACATGTGGGCAATATACTCGTACAAATAAGAATAATAAAATATTAAAAATAATATATTAGAATTGTTAATCATTTTTATTATGCTTATTTATTTTGTGTGTATGAGTCTGCCATGATTCAAGGAGGTCAGAGAACATCTTCAGGAGTCAGTTCTTTTCTTCCACCCTGTCGGTCTCAGGGATTGAACTCAGGTAGTCAGGCTTGGTACAAGAGCTTTACCCGCTGATCTATCTCACCAGCCCCTGAAGAATAAGATTTATTTTATTTTTAATTATGTGTATGTGTGACTGTGGGTGTGCGCACATGAGTGCAGGTGCCAGGGAGGTCAGAAGAGGGTGTTGGTTTCCGCTGGGGCAGGAGTTACAAGAAACTGCGAGCATCCCATGTAGGAATGGGAACGGAACTCGGGTCTTCTTCAAGAGTAGTAAGCACTCATAACCTCTGAGCCATCTCTCCAGCCCTGAGTTTTAAATGTTTATAATTATTTAAAATGTATTATTATTTGTATTTTATGTGTATGCATGTATTGGCCAAATGTAAGTGTACCTGTATTGTGCAATGTCCACAGAAGACATGATAGAGCTTCAGACCCCCTGGAACTGGAGGTATAGACAGTTGTTAGCCACCACGTGGGTGCTGAGATTTGAAACTGGGTCTTCTGCAAGAATAGCCAGTGCTCTTAACCTCTGAGCCATCTCCAGTCCAAATTTTATGTTTATTTAATAACATGGTCTGAACAACTATAAAGAGCCTTCTGGGCTAGAGAGATAGCCTAGTGGTTAAGAGCACCGACTGCTCTTGCAGAGGACCCGGGTTCGATCCCCAGCACCCACATGGTGGCTGAGAACCGTCTTTAACTCCAGTTCCAGGGGAATCCACCGCCCTCTTCTGACCTCCGCGGCATTGCACGACACGGGTGCACAATCTTACATGCAGAGAGTACATTCATACACACACAAAAATAATAATAAATTAAAAAAATAAAGAGCCTTCTACTGGAAGTCTGAGGATACAAGACTAGGCCCTAGCATCGCCAACAAGCAGGGCTCAGCCACTTCCTTCAGTCCACCAATTAAAGACAAGTCAGGGGCTAGGGAGATGGCTCAGTGGGTAAGAGCACTGGCTGCTCTTGTGCAGAGGACCCAGGTTTGAATCCCAGCACCCACATGGCAGCTAACAACTGTCCCTAAATCCATTCCAGGGGATCCAGCTCCCTCTTCTGACCTCCTCAGACATTGCACAGCATGGGTGCACCTATCTACACACAGACCTACACGCAGACCTACATGCAGGCAATGCACTCTTTTTTTTTGGTCTTTTCGAGACAGGGTCTCCGTGTAGCCCCAGCTGTCCTGGAACTCACTCTATAGACCAGGCTGGCCTTGAACTCACAAAGATTCGCCTGCCTCTTCCTCCCAAGTGCTAGGATTAAAGGCATATGCCACCATGCCCAGCGGCAATGCACTCTTACACTTAAAAACATGCCAGGCGTGTTTTTAAGTGTAAGGGAGACCCTGTCTCAAAAAGAACAAAACAAAACAAACAACAACAACAAAAAAAAACCAAAGACACAAGTCAAAGTGAAAAGCAGAGAAAGGGATTTATTAATAAATAATTAATAAAAGGATCCAGTGAGTCCCAAGTCCACCTTCTCGGGACTGATAGGAGGTTTAAGTTTAAGCAGAGGGCAGTAGGCCTGTACATAATAAAGCAGTCCTGCCCGAGGTGTGGTCCCACACATCATTGACCCATCATTGTGTGGGCTCCAGTCTGTCTCCAGGGTGGCCTGATAAGTTGTCAGAAATCTCTTCCCTGAGAGAAGCGTCTCCTCCTCCAGTGGGCACCAGGCCTCGGCTTTTCCCTCCCACCATCCCGGGATTCCTGGCGACATTTGGTTTTTTGGAGTCCAAGGTTTCAATTGTGTGACAGCCAAAGGGCAGGGCACAAGGGTCTCTTTAGAATGTCTGCTCCTGGGACTGGAGAGATGGCTCAGCGGTTAAGAGCACCGACTGCTCTTGCCGAGGACCCAGGTTTGATTCCCAGTACCCACATGGTGGCTAAGAACCGTCTGTAACTCCAAGTCCAAGAGAGCTCCAGTTCCAGGGGAATCTGACACCCTCTTCTGACCTCTGCGGCATTGCACGACACGGGTGCACAGACCTACATGCAGACAGTACATTCATACACATTAAAAAAAAAAAAAAGAATGTCTGCTCCTCTGAGGGTTGTTACAGCATGATCTCTGATCTGAGGGTTGTTACAGCATGATCTCTGATCTTAAAATACTGAGTTAGAAACAAGTACCCGCCCTGTTGCCTCCAGCATGCATAAGGCATAGCATGGAACTTTACCCTCACTATAAATACGCATTTTATATCTGATTTTCCTAATGCCCATGGGCAAACTGCTGGGTCACTGGGAGAATTGATTCAGTGGCCTCGTTGAGAGCAGAGCACCAACATCCAGGAGCAGACCAGGGAACATGATGGCATTTGTCTTTTCATCCTGATCAAACTAGAAATGAATTACTTAAGATATTAAAGCTCAGTGTATTATAATGCCTAAACAAGAAGGTGGAATCTGGATTCTTAAGTTTCCCTTACTTATTAAACATTCAGAATGCTCATATTAAAGAGTTGGTGAGCTAAGTCTGCATGCTGAATGCACACAGTCAGCTTAGGGCTCCAGTTTGGGTTCAGCCAATTATCTGTGGCCTGGGACAAGCTTCTTTGTATAGCTCAAAGCCTGGAGTCTGTTAAGCATTGTCAATAAACTCTGCTTGGAGCAGCAAGTCTGTTCAATCCCCTGTCTGTTCCTGGTTAACACTGTCAAATGAGTTCAAACCACATCAATACATGACGGGTTTGAGCTGGTGCTTCCTCGTCCCCCTCAACCCCCTAAGGACAGGGGACTGTAACAAACTCAAAGTTCATTATTGTTGTTTTCTGGGGTTTTGTTTTTTGTTTTTTGTTTTTTAAAGCTGGCTGTGATGGCGCACGCCTTTAATCCTAGCACTTGGGAGGCAGAGGCAGGCAGATCTTTGTGAGTTCAAGGCCAGCCTGGTCTACAGAGTGAGTTCCAGGAAGCTGGGGCTACAGGGAGACCCTGTTTTGAAAAGACCAAAAAAAGGGGGGGGGGCCTCATTAGCCTATGCTGGTTTTGAACTAAATATTCAGCCAAGGATACCCTTGAACTTCTGATTTTCCTTGCCTTTACCTCCTGAGTGCTAGGATTAGAGGTGTATACCACCACTCCTAGTTTATGTGGGGCTAGGGTGGAACCCAGGGCTGTGCGTGCTGGCTGAGCTCTGTACTAAGTGAACTCCATCCCCAGCCCAACCACTTTGCAGCTTGACTGAGCCTTCGCTCCTTATGAGGTCATGGGAAAGATTTTCAAGGATGTCAGAAATTTGTCCTGAAAAAAAAAAAAAGGAAAATTATTAAAAGTAGCTTTGGGAACAAAAATCTCAATAAAGGGATTGTAAGTTCAAAAAGGAAAGGAAAGCAAAGCAATACACTGAAAGTTTTGCTTCTGAAATACTTTTGGCTCCCATTCCACTGCCCTTGTCACCTCTCACAGGGACCTGCTGTCACCCCTCCAAGTTGCCTTTCTCCGCTCATTTGTCATATATTTCTGCATTGGTCACACCAGTCTATGAAGAAGATGGGTCAGGAAACTATGTGTGGGTCCAGTGAGGTGGCTCAGTGGGTACAGGCACTTGCTGCCAAGCCTGAGACTCCACCCCATGGTGGAAGCAAAGAACTGACTCCTAGAAGTCCTCAGTACTCCAAACATGCTCTATGGCTTAGGCGTCCACACACCACACCCCACCACCACCACCACCACCAATAATAAATGCAATAAAATATCTTTAAGTAAAAAAAAATGTGATTTGGCCAGGCCTGGTGGTGCAGGCCTTTAATCCCAGCACTAGGGAGGCAGAGGCAGGCAGATCTCTGTGAGTTCAAGGCCAGCCTGGTCTACATAGCCAGCTCCAGGCCATCTGGGACTAAAGAGAGACCCTGCCTCAAAAAGACAAAAAAAAAAAAATGTGATTCACAGCCATCTACATAGGACTTATTAGCTGGAGATATGGCTCAGCACTTGCCTAGTGTGTGCAAGGCCCTGGGTTTGAGTCCTAGAATCACCAAAAAAATAAATGAACAAATAAACAAATACATAATAGAGGCCTGGCATGGTGGTAAGCGTCTATAATCCTGGCACTTGGGAGGTGGAGGCAAGTGAATGAGGAGTCCAAGGTCATCCACAGCTAGAGTTCAAGGTTGAGCTGAGCTATAGGAGACTCTGTCTGAAAAAGCATAAATTAATAAATAGGTACACAAAATAAATAAATGCAATTAACAAAATAGCAATATACTATTTTTATTTTTAAAGATTTAAAAATTATTTTCTATTTACTTTTATTTTATGTGTATGAGTGTTATGACTGCATGTATATAAGTTCATTATTCATGCAATGCCCACAGAGGTCAGAAGAGGGTATTGGATTCCTTGGATGGTTGTTAGCTGCCCCATGGGTGCTGGGAACCAAACCCAGGTTCATTGAAAGAGCATTATCCACTCTTAATTGCTAAGCCCTGTCTCCAGCCCAATAAGCTATTTTTTAAAAAAAGAATGGGCTGGAGAGATGGCCTAGCGGTTAAGAGCACCAACTGCTCTTGCAGAGGACCCGGGTTCGATCCCCAGCACCCACATGGTGGCTGAGAACCATCTTTAACTCCAGTTCCAGGGGAATCCAACACACTCTTCTGACCTTCTCAGCATTGCACGACACAGGTGCACAAACCTACATGCAGACACATTTATACACATACAAAAAATAATAAAATAAATTAAAAAAAGAGAAAAAGAGGCCTGTGAGATGGCTCAGCAGTTCAGAGCACTGGCTGCTTGCAGAGGACCTGGGTTCAGTTCCCATGGTTCACCATCTACATGGTGGCTAACAACTGTCCATAACTCCAATTCCAGGGGATCCAGCACCCTCTTCTGACTTCTGTGGACCAGGGCATTTACATACACACAGGCGGTACACCCATACACATAAAATAAAAATAAAAGTAAAGAAGAAGAAAGCAAGCTTTCCATGGGATCCCACTACAAAGAAGACAAAGTCTAACTTAATAGTTAAGGTCTCCCACCCAGGACTGCAGGACTTCCCCATGTCATCTTCTTCCATAGCTCGGGTCCACACCCTAAACTGCACACACTAGACACTCCTTGCCCAGAATTCAGCTTCGGTCCCACCTCTAAGCCTTCAACTGTCCAGTTCCCACACCCTGCCTCTTGAGGGATTTCCCAGATTCCTCTTCCCGTCCCCTAGAATCCCTGTCGGGCAAGACCCTGAAGCTCCCTCTGTTTCATGGACTGGGTAGAACAATTCCTTGCTTCCTTTTCTCTGGTCAACTGATTGAGTAGCTCTTCAAAGGCAGGTTACATCTTCCCAGAGGACTTGGCTCGCTGCCTTGTACCCAAAGATAGTCAATAGATGTTTCCTAGAATAAGTTGTAGAAAACTTGCAGAACATGATACACTTGAGGAAGGTGCAGAAGGTTTTTGTAGGGTGGAACTTGAGATGGATTTAAGGGAAAAGCCATTTTCAGACAGAAATGATAGCTGATTACAGTACTGTCTGAAGCAGCAGGGGCAGAGACACAGCTCCACGCTGTTACCATAGCAGTCTGAGGAGTTCTGGGACCCCAACTAAGGCAAAAATAGATCCTCAGCTTCAATACAGAAAAGAATTTCAGTATAAGCCAGTATAATGCAGAGTGGAGATTTATCAAAGATAGTTTAATATAGATTTTTTTGGCCTTTTATTTTTTTTTTAATAAAGTCCACTGTTTATTTGTGCCTGTCTGCTGTTTTTTTTGGCTTTTTAAGACAGTGTCTTTCTGTAGCCCCAGTTAGGCTAGAACTTGTTATGTAGAACAGGCTGGTCTCATCTCATAGAGATCTGCCTGCCTCTGCTTCCTGAGTACTGGGATTAAAGGCATGCACCATCGTGCCTGGCCTTAATAGCGATTTTGAATGAAGGCTAGGAGAGTGGTGTTCAGGGAGAAAGCAAGGCTAACCCAGAGCAGGGGAGTGGGCTCTCAATGGAACAATAGCAGGCCTTTGTTTTTGTAGTAGTCAAAGCCACTTTAGTGGCTTTGAAGTTTCTTTAAAGAGTTGCTAAGGAACCTGAATGAGACCACAGGGTGATTCCTGAGGCTCCTCTGACAGGATTGCAATTGATAAAGCAAAGTCTAGATGTGATACTGGAAGGTAGGAGGTTCTCCCTGGAAACAAAGCCTGGTGTGTTCAATTCCTAGAAAGGGGATGGGAGAGGAACTAGACCCTACCCCAGTCATTCAGGCCTTAAGCCTGGTTCATTGTTTTTTTAAGATTTGATTTTATATTTTACCGTACATGAGAGCTTTGCCTGCTTGTATATAAATGCGCCATGAGCCCCTGCAGGGCAAAGAGGAAGTCGGAGCCCCTGGGACTGGAACAGCTGCTAGCAGCCTCACTCAGTTCCCAGCACCCACATTAGGGGTGTGGTTGGGAGCTCACCACGTGCTCTTCTGGACTCTGAGGGTGGACAGACACACACACTTTAAAAAAATCTTTAGGGGCTGGAGAGATGGCCTAGTGGTTAAGAGCACCGACTGCTCTTGCAGAGGACCCAGGTTCGATCCCCAGCACCCACATGGCGGCTGAGAACCATCTTTAACTCCAGTTCCAGGGGAATCTGACACCCTCTTTCTGACCTCCGCAGCATTGCACAACATGGGTGCACACACCTGCATGCAGACAGTACATTCATACACATACAAAATAAATAAAATTTAAAAATATTTTTAAAAACCTTTAAAGAACATAATTAAATATAACTACCTATCAACAAGAAAAATATTAGTAGGAAAAGAGGTATTTACAAAAGAACAAATCTGAATTGATGGTAGTTTATATTACCATATTACTGAAATAAAATAAATGTAAATTACATTTATTACATACAAGTGAGATACGACTTCATGTTTCACATTGACTAATTAAGAGTTACTATTCAAGAGGTTGGAGAGATGGCTCAGAGGTTAAGAGCACCGGCTGCTCTAGTAGAGAACCTGGATTCAGTTTCCAGCACACACAGGGTGGCTAAACAACCATCTGTAACTCTAGTTCCAGGGGATATGATGCCCTCTTCTGACCTCTTTGGACATTGCCTGACACACACTTGCTGCCATAACATGTGTGAAATAAAAATAAATAAAACAAAAAGAACACACCAAAAAACTAGTTAACACCCCAGCATGAGACAACTGTAATCCCAGCATTTAGGAGCTCTCTCTCTCTCTCTCTCTCTCTCTCTCTCTCTCTCTCTCTCTCCTGGCCACTGTGGTGCCAAAAACCTGTAATCCCAACACTTAGGAGGTGAAGGCAGGGTGAGCAAGAATTCAACAGCTTGTACTGCAGGAGCTTGAGGCCACCCTGTGCCACCAGAGACCCTACTCATGCCTATGTGTGGGCTGGGGCTCACCTTTAATCCCAGCTCTCGGGAGACAAAGGCAGGCAGATCTCTGTGAGATCAAGGCCAGTCTGATTGACATGGCAAGTTCTGGGCCAGCTGGGGCTACAGGGAGACCCTGTCTCAAACAAACAAACAAACAAACAAACAAAACCAAACAATAAACCAAGCCGATGACCTGTGTTCCACATGATGGAATAAAAATTATTCCTGTAAACTGTCCTCTAATCTTTCTCCATTCCTGTGCTATGGTGTGCTCTCACTCCCCTGCCACATAAATAAATGTTAACAAAAACAACAACAACAACAAAGGAAACAAGAGCCACCCATCTGGCTCCCTCTCCTGAAAAAGCTTCCTCTTACCTGAAGCCCGGGCTTCACCTTCACAGTGCCCCCCCCCCAAATATCCATCCCCAAGTTCAAGCTTACATCCCATCCCTCTTGTATTTGAGCACACTCTATTTTCCTAGAGCATATGCTATAACTTGCATGCCATACTATGTCATTTTCCAACTCACCATATCATGTCTGCTTCCTCCTGATAAACAAACTCCTTTTTATCTCTCTGAAAAGCTCCCAGCACAAACTATGTGCTCAATAAATATTTATGAAATAAATGGGTGACGGTGTGGCTCAGTGGCAGGTCACTTCCCTAGCATTTGGAGGCCATGGGTTCCACACTTACCCCTGCAGAGTACTCCCAATTTTGCTTTCTTATTTTAAAGTGTAACTATACACACACATGAATGGCAGAGAGAAAATATTTCATGTGACATTTTTTCCTTCTTTATGTTTTCCTGTGGGCTTATTCACAAAAACCCTATGTAAAAGTAGATTATTTTGCCAGGTGTAGTAGTGCATACTGTAATCTTAGCACTCACAACACTGATGCAGGTTTACCGAAAGTTCAAGGCCAGCTTGAACTACATATGGAGACACCTTGCTTTTTTGATGCTTTATTTTTTTGGCTTTTTGAGACAGTCTCCCTGTAGCCCCAGCTGTCCTGGAACTCACTATGTAAACCAGGCTGTCCTGGAACTCACAGAGATCCGCCTGCCTCTGGGTCCAGAGTGCTGGGATTAAAGGGGTGCGACACCACAGTCTGCCTGACACCATTTTTTTTTTAATTGGGGACAGGGTGGTGAGGGGCTCAGTGAAGGCTGTGGTTAAGTTTGAGGCCCTGAGATCAATCCCCAGGACACATATGGTAGGAAAGCAAAGTTATCCTCTGACCAACACATGTCCCACACACACAATAAACACAGTAAACACACACAATGAATAATAAAAATGCAAATTGAAAACATCCATATTTAAAATACTTATTGTAGCCGGGCGTGGTGGTGCACGCCTTTAATCCTAGCACTTGGGAGGCAGAGGCAGGTGGATCTTTGTGAGTTCAAGGCCAGCCTGGTCTACAGAGTGAGTTCCAGGACAGCCGGGGCTACAGGGAGACCCTGTCTCGAAAAGACAAAAAATTTTTTTTTTTTTTTTCTGTCTTTTCGAGACAGGGTCTCCCTGTAGCCGCCGGTTGTCCTGGACACTCACTCTGTAGGACAGGCTGGCCTTGTAACTCACAAAAGATCCCTCCTGCCTCTGCCTCCATAGTTGTAGGATTAAAAGGCATGCACCATTCCCCGCACCCGCCGGCTACCAATAAAGCATAAGTAATTTAAATTATGGATGTCTTTTCTTGTTTTCTATACTTATCTGGCTGGGGAGATAACATGATCACGAAGGTGGTTTTCCCAGGGCGAGGCCTTATTCCATTGCACTCCGTGACGATGTCTTGATCCTCCTGCGATTTCCTGCAAATTGGGGAGGGAAAACTCGACTGCTATACTTTGTCTGGTTTGGTTAGTGGGCGGGGACTTGTTTTCGTTGTTGCGCGCTCTCCCTTTAAAAAATAAAAAAACTAAATACATAATAAATAATAAAATATATATATGGCTTGTTTTCATTTGCATTTTTTTAATTATTTTCATTGCTGTGTGTTTTACTTGTGTTTTTTGTTTGTTTATCTTGTGTGTGTGGGACCATGTGTTGGTCTCGAGGGATAACCACTTTTGATTTCCTACATATGTGTTCCTTCCTGGGGATTGATCTCAGTGGCCTCCATAACCAACCCCCACAGCCTTCACTGAGCCCCTCACCACCCTGCCCCCAATTAAAAAAAAAACATGGTGTTTTGGTTGGTCCGGTCAGCCAGAAACTGTGGCTATAGTGTCGCAACCCTTTTAGGGAGAGTGCGACCCATTAGTTCAGTTAAGGCAATTTGGCAACCCAGCACTTGACAGTATGGCCGTGCGCTGAGATCCTGTGCGTTTCCAGACAGCCTGGTTTTTACATAGGAGATTTCCAGGGATCGAGCTGGGGCTAAGGAGACTGTAGCTCAAAAAGCCAAAAAATAAAAATGAATTGTCAGCAAATCAAAGAGGCGGAACCCTTTGCCGTTTGCAGAACAGGTCGCACATACATATGTAGTTAAGCGTGGCACTCGAACTTAACCCGGTAAAAACGCAGCGAAACTTTTGCATGCCAAGTGGAGAACTCGTGACGTGCTAACATGCGATTTTACAGTATGCACGTACTGAGAACACGGTGGCAAAACTGTACACTCTTTACTGTTGTAGCATAACTGGTCTTTTCGTGAATAACACTAATTGCGCCATGAGAAAAGTCAGTGTAATTCGGAAAACAAAAAACAATGTGCGACCACAATGAACACATTGTTTCTACTCTNAAAAAAAAAAAAAAAAAAAAAAAAAAAAAGAAAATTAAAATACTTATTGTTTCCGGGCTTGGTGTCGCACGCCTTTAATCCCAGCACTTGGGAGGCAGAGGCAGGCGGATCTTTTGGAGTTTGAGGAAAGCCTGGTCTACACAGCAAGTTTCACGCCAGTTGGGGCTACAAGGAGACTTTGTCTCAAAAAGACAAAAAATAAAATACTCGTTTTGTCACGAGAAAATGGCTTTCTAGATGTCTCTTGTAAACCTCCACCTTCATACAGTCAACACCACGCACAGCCAATTGTTTTTGCTGTGAAGTTCGTGAAACCATTTTTCTATAAAATATGCGATCGGAAATTGGAGAGAAACTGATGCCGTTGCATATACATGCTGCTTTTATTTTGTGGTAAATACTGCTGGAAAAACAAACAAACACAACTATCCACGCCTCGTCCCTGAGGAACACGCCCACCTAGCAACCGAGAAGCGAGCAGAAGCTCGGCGCTGCGCCTTTAATTCCGGGGTTGGGGCGGGGGCACCGCCGAGGGTTTCCGCTCCCTGATTCTCTGCGCATCCCCAGTGGCAGCTGTCACCTGTAAGCCGAGCACCGCGCCCGGGCATGGAGCCAGGCGCCCATTGGATAGATCCTCTCGGCAGTGACCTACCCCCCAGGCTGCAGGCCCCGCGGGGCGCAGGCGGAGGCCTCGGGGTGCCCTTCGCCCCGAGACGCCCCAGCGCGGCGGCGCGGGCGTGACCGAGGTCCCGCTCCCGGGTCAGGTGAGCAGGCGGGGGCAGACATCCCTCGCGACCCCGGAATCGGCGGAGGACGGGGGCGCAGCATGGCGTTGGCTGCCGCTGCGGCCGCGGCTGCCGCAGGAGTGAGCCAGGCGGCGGTGCTCGGCTTCCTGCAGGAGCGCGGCGGGAAGGTGAGCAACTCGGAGCTGCTGAGCCGCTTCAAGCCGCTGCTGGACGCCGGGGACCCGCGCGGCCGCGCCGCCCGCAGGGACCGCTTCAAGCAGTTCGTCAACGACGTGGCGGTGGTGAAGGAGCTCGACGGGGTCAAGTTCGTGGTCTTGAGAAAGAAGCCTCGGCGCGCAGAGGGGCCTAAAGCCCCGCTCCCCTCCACCCCTGCGGGCCCAGCCCCGCCGGCTCGGAGCAGCGGGGTCCCCGCGGCGGACGGCTGTGCCCCGGGAGCGCCCTCGCTGGCCTCGGCGCAGCCGTCCTCGGAGCCGCCTGCCGAGGAACCGCCGGAGGACGAGGACGAGGCCGCGCCGTCGGACCCTCGGGACACCCCGGGGGTCGCACGCCCGGGAACATCCCAATCTGGGGAGCCTGGGGGACCCGCAGATCCTTGGGCCCCGGCCTCGGAGGGACACGCGGAGGCGGCCCCGGAGCCCGGAGCCCCGTCGGGGGCGGTGTCGCCCCGCGCCGAGTCCCCAGGGCCCCCGGAAGGTCCGCCGCCGCCCGCACCGCGCGCGCCCCCGCAGAAGCCCTGCGTGCTGCCGCTGCGCTGCGTCCCCGGCCCCGCCGCGCTCCGCGTGCGCGCGGAGGAGCAAGGCCTGCGCCGGCAGCTGTCGGAGGAGCCCAGCCCACGGAGCTCCCCGATGCTCCTGCGCCGCCTCTCCATCGAGGAGTCGGGCCTGGGGCTCAGCCTAGGTCCCGGCCGCTCCCCGCACCTGAGGCGCCTGTCCCGGGCCTGGCCGCGCCTGCTGAGCCCCGACACCGAGGAAGCGCCCGCCGCGCCGCCGCCGTCCCCCGTGCCCCTGGAGCCCACGGAGCACGAGTGGCTGGTGCGCACGGCCAGCGGCCGCTGGACCCATCATCTGCACGGGCTGCTGCTGCGCGACCGCGGCCTGGCGGCCAAGCGCGACTTCATGTCGGGCTTCACCGCGCTGCACTGGGCGGCTAAGAGCGGCGACCGCGAGATGGCCCTGCAGTTGGTGGAGGTGGCGCGGCGTGGCGGCGCGCCCGTCGACGTGAACGCACGCTCCCACGGCGGCTACACGCCGCTGCACCTGGCCGCGCTGCACGGCCACGAGGACGCGGCGGTGCTGCTCGTGGTGCGCCTGGGCGCCCAGGTCCACGTACGCGACCACAGCGGCCGGCGCGCTTACCAGTACCTGCGGCCCGGCTCCTCCTACGCGCTGCGCCGGCTGCTGGGTGACCCTGGCCTGCGAGATGGCACCGAGCTGGACGGCACCAGCGGCGGAGGCGGGAGCCTAGCGTCGAGGCATCCCGTGCAGGTGGCCGCCACCATCCTCGGCTCCACCACCAGCGCGTTTCTGGGCGTCCTGGCCGACGACTTGATGCTCCAGGACCTGGCGCGCGGCTTGAAGAAATCAAGCTCCTTCAGCAAGTTCCTGGGCGCTTCACCCATGGCTCCGCGGAAAAAGACAAAGGTCCGCGGTGGCCTGCCGGCCTTCTCCGAGATCTCCCGCCGACCCACTGCCGGGCCTTTAGCTGGTTTAGTGCCCAGTCTGCCCCCAGCAACCTGAAGGGCCTTGGGGCCCCAGCGGCTCGGTTGACCTAACCTGGGCTATGGCTCACGGTAGAAGCCTGCCCAACATCTGCGGCCTGGCTGACCCAGAAGGGCCTCCCCCTTCTGTCTGAAATTTGATGTGTCTGCGGAGGTGGGAAACCAAACAGCCAGGCCCGAACCCAGGAGGAGACTTGAAGTTTAGGGTCAACGTTTAGGGGCAGCAGCTGGCCTGGCCCCTGGATGAGTTGACCAGATGCCGGAGTCTACACACCCCCAAGTTAGAACCAGAGCAAGGCTTTCTAAATGTTCAAAGACACAGTAAATAGTGGTTTTGTAATTGGATGCTTTTGTTCTGTTTTAAATCGAAATGAGGTAAAGCCTCTTTCATAATAACCTTTTGAAATTCTATTTTTCCCCATTCTTCGGCAAAGTGTTCAGACATTTTCAGTCTTTTGCTAAATATTTTGGAAATCTGTCTTTAAAATATATATTATCGAGATCTAAAGGAAGTTAGCCCTAGCCAACAAAATTCGTTTATCTACCTCATTTTAGGCAATCCAGATTCTGGAGTCTTGAACATAGAATAATCATCATGACCCCAGCGAATGTAATTGTTTTTATTTGTACCATCTTGGGAGTAAAAATGATTCAACCAAGAGAAAAAGAGACATTTTGGTAAATACTATTAAACTGTGATGAATTGTAAATGTGTTTGGCATTGACCCACGGGTATTTTGATTTCGCATGAAAATTTAATTATTTTTACATTGTGATTTAATTGTGAATGCTGAATCTGTGATTCTCAGTACAACGAGTGAACATTCAAAGAAAAATTTATTACACCAGGAAACTGTAATAACAGAAGAAGCTGAGGAAATAGTAATTGATATGATTGTTATTCTTCTATATGAAAGTTCTGGACAAGGAAGTGTATGATATCCATTTTGCAAAATCTATTTGAAAGCAGACGGTGGACGAGGAGCCTCACTTCTCCAGACCTTTGTTCCTGTCTGAATGGAACTTGTGGTTATAGCCAAGGTTTCTTAGGCTTGGCACAAGATGACTAATGGCACTTTCTGTTTCCTGTTTTAATTAAAGATGGGAAATCTATTTGCTCAGTCAACTTTCATATCAAATTGTGATAATACTCTGTTTTTGCACATTACGTTTGCATGTCATCATTCATAGCAAATGGTTCTTGTGGCAGAAGGAAATGTGGCTTTCCTCCAATATATGTCAGTGAGAACTGTGGAATTATTAAAGGCAATCTGGCAGTCATCCCTGAAATATTGGGATTTATGCACTGAAGCAAGCAGTCCCCCACTTTATTCTTGCTGTGTGTAGTGTGCTTCTTTTTGCTATATTTGTTTTTCCTTCCTTTAAAAATATGATCATTGCAGCCGGGTGTGGTGGCGCACGCCTTTAATCCTAGCACCCGGGAGGCAGAGGCAGGCAGATCTTTGTGAATTCAAGTCCAGCCTGGTCTACAGAGTGAGTTCCAGGACAGCTGGGGCTACAGGGAGACCCTGTCTCAAAAAGACCAAAAAAAACAACAAAAAAAAAAAGGGCTGGAGAGATGGCTCAGTGGTTAGGAGCACCTGTTGCTCTTGCAGAGGACCCAGGTTCTGTTGCCAGCACCAGCGTAGTGGCTAACAACCTTTGCTAACTCTAGTTCCAGACCCCCTTTATGGGTACCAGGCCTGCACAGAGTGCACAAATAAACACTCATACACAAAAAGAAAAATTTAATGCTTTAATTTTTGAATTTTTTTTTTTAATTTTAATTTATTTTTGTATGTGTATGAATGTGCTGTCTGCATGCAGGTCTGTGCACCCGTGTCGTGCAATGCCGCGGAGGTCAGAAGAGGGTCTCGGATTCCCCTGGAACTGGAGTTCTCCTGGAATTTTTGAATTTTTAACTAAATTAGTTTTTGGTAATTTTGAGGCAGAGCCTCACTATATATATCTCTAGCTGGGCCTGGACCTCAGTATGTAGACCAGGCTGGCCTTGAACTCACAGAGACCTGTCTTTGCTTCTGCAGTGCTGAAATTAAAGGCATGCACTACTGTCCGGACCTATCATCTTATTGTGTGTGAGTGATACAGAATGCATGTGCTGAGGTCAGAGGACAACTTTCAAAAATAGGGTTTTTTTTAGGGGGGGGGTCTTTTTGAGATAGGGTCTCCCTGTAGTCCCAGCTGGCCTGGAACTCACTATGTAGACCAGGCTGGCCTTGAACTCACAGAGATCCATCTGCCCCTGCCTCCTGAGCACTGGGATTAAAGGTGTGCCCCACCACACCTGGCTGGTTTTCTTTTATTCTGGGATCCAGGATTGAACTCAGGTTGTCAGGTTTCCTTGCAAGTACTTTCACAACTGGACCACTTTCCCACTTTTTTTCCTTCATCCCTTCCTCCCCTGCCCTCCCTTCTTCTCCCCTGCCCTCCATTCTCCTCCCTTGTACTGCATCCTAGATCCAAATGGTCCAGATTTCTCTGTGAAGTAAAGGGATTAATTGCATGCAGATATAGACATGAACCACAGAAGAATGTAGGTCCTAATCTGACCCTTTTTCCTTCCTTGCCTGGAGCTCTAATGAGTCTGCATAAATTATTTTGAAATGCAAATTAAATCTTCTGCCTCTACAGAAAAATTGTGGGAGGCAATCATCACAGCAATTTACATTAGTTCAAGATCTAGAAGACAATGAAATATCAGAGATTTTCTGTGGTAAAGAAAAGGCCTGATTGAGATAGGGTGACAAAGGTCACAGACAGGTGTGTTTTGCCTTGAGAAAGCCAAAAACCTAAGCTAACAGAGCAGTGGTGATAACTAACACTTACTGCACGCTTGCCTTAGAGAAGGAGTATCTGAGCTGCTGCAGGAATCCTATTTCTCAGGAGTATCCTGCAAACCTCCAAGTGAAATAAAGAATTTGTTGAGAGTTTAGAATTAATGAACCTAAAGATCAGGTGTTGGAAACCATTATTTCCTTAAAGGCCACCGCCTTCTGCAACTGTGAGATAAATTAGAGGGAAATAACAGCTGGGCATCCATGCGGAAAGTTTTTTTTTTTAATGCGTATGAATGTATTCTCTGCATGCAGGTCTGTGCACCCGTGTCGTGCAATGCCGCAGAGGTCAGAAGAGGGTGTCGGATTCCCCTGGAACTGGAGTTCTCCTGGAATTGGAGTTACAGACGGTTCTCAGCCTCCATGTGGGTGCTGGGGATCGAACCCGGATCCTCTGCAAGAGCGGTCCGCGCTCTTAACCGCTAGGCTATCTCTCCAGGCCCCCATGTGAAAAGTTTTTAAGATCTCTATATTTTATCATAAAAAGGACATTGTAGGGGGCTGGAACGATGGCTCGGCAGTTAAGAGCGCCGACTGCTCTTGCAGAGGACCTGGGTTCGATTCCCAGCACCCACATGGTGGCTAAGAACCGTCTTTAACTCCAGTTCCAGGGGAATCCGGCATCCTCTTCTGACCTCTGTGGCATTGCACAACACAGGTGCACCAACCTACATGCAGATAGTACACTCATACACATAAAAAATAATAAAAAAGAACATGGTAAATGGTGGGGGGGTGCTTTAGAAAGGATTCATTTGTTAAAGTTCTTGCTTCATCAAAGCAAAAGAACCCAAGTTATATCCTTGGAACCTATATTTTTTTCAAAGCCAATCTTTATTGAACCTTTGTGCATTTCATACAAAATTTCCAATCAAATCTAGACCCGTGCCCTCCTCCCTGCCCCCACCCCCACCCCACCAGAGCTCATGCATTCTGCCAAACATGTTTTTCATCTTTTATTCAATCTCTTTCAAAATTCTCGATGCAGAAGTTTACTGTTTCAAGAAGTTCATCTTTTCAGCAGTTCTTTGACCCAGTCTCTTTGTTGTTGTTGTTATTCCTTCCAATATACATCACTCCAATATATGCACATATGCATGCCACATATATCACGGATTTTAGCATCTTCAGCTTAATGAATTTTTTTCTTTATTAGGCTGAAAGTTGTCATGTTTGAAGGCTCCTCCTTGGCAAGCCCAAACCACCATCAAGTTTTCTTGCCCTGTGTGGTTTCACACTGGAGGTTTTTTTCCTTCCCATGGTTCCACAAATGAGGTTCCAGTAAGCCACCACTCCCTTACCTTGATCTTACACTGTACTGGTCTCCGTGAATACAGCCCGGGTAGGTCCAACAATGACAAGTCCTATACTCCACCAAAGAAGTGGAAAACCCAGAGGTCTCGACTCAGTCCAAACTGGTATTTCCCTCACAGTTCCCCATCTGGCATGAAAGGTTTCGGAGGATTGCTTGAAAATACAGGTCTCAATAATTGGAATGGTTGAATAAGCGTTGTCTTCTCAATCCTGAATGGATGGCAAAAAGCAGTGGCATCCAGCAGGGTGTCGTGCACTTGCCAGAGTGACCAAGGCAAAACAAACTGTGCTTTTTTTCTTGTAAAAATAAACTTGTTATTCTTTTAACTAAGATCCTCAAGTTTTAATACCTGAAGTACCAGTTTCTCAGGGCCTTACTACATTATTTCTCGTGATACGTTCCCCCCTTTTTGGATGTTTAAGGCCACACAGCCCAGATTAACCAAGGTTTTTGTTTTCTCAAGGTCAGTTAAGGATCTAGTCCTCAGGGGTCACTCAAATTTTTGGAGGGAGGAGGGAGCCCTGGCTCCTTTTGGCTTTTCATTTACCATTTCCATCCACTCCAGGACAAAGTCAGGTCTTGCTAGACCAGGCTTCCCTTTTTGAAGCATGAGCAGACTTTCCTCTTTATAGACTGGACACTTGTCCTAGTTTGTCTTCCATTGCTGTGAAAAACACTCTGACCGACACCAACTTGGAGGAAAGGCTTTTTATTATCTTACATCTCCTGGGTCACAGTTCATCACTTAGGGAGCCTAAGGCCAGAGGAACTCAGGGCAGGAACCTGGAGGCAGGCAAGCTGAAGCACAGGCCATGAGGAATGCTGTTCACTGGCTTGCTCCTCCCCTGGGCTCAATGCCCAGCCTGCTCTTATACCATACACAACCCCCTGGCCCAGGGGGCACCACTCATTGTGGGCTGGGCCCCTCCCCACTTGCTTGCCCATCAAGACAATACTCCACAGAGATGTGCCAACAAGGCCAATCCAATGGAGCCAATTCCCCAATTGAGAGCTCCCTCAACCCAGGTGTACAAGTTGAACAAACACACACACCACCCCCCACTGAAGTCACCATTAGTGATCTCCAAGAACCCCCTGAAAGGAAGACTGGTGACTCACATTTGCAGGAAATTTCAAGAGATGCCCCCATGCATTAGTCCCCTGGGACTTAGTTGACCTTAGAGGCAAGAAACAAAGTTATCCCTTAAGTCCCTATCGCCCAAAATTGGTATGGGCATTCAAGTACGTTGTTAAGCATCCAGAAAGGCTAAGTTACACAGCCTGATATTTTTAACTACTGGATAATATTTTAGAAAGGCTTGGGGCTGGAGAGTATGGCCTAGTGGTTAAGAGCACCGACCTCTCTTGCAGAGGACCCCGGGTTCGATCCCCCAGCACCTACCAGGTGGCTTGAGAACTGTCTTAACTACCTCACAGTTCCAGGGGAATCCAACACCCTTCTGACCTCTGCCGCCATTCACCAGTACAACATTTGCACAAAACCTACATGCAGACAGTACATTTCATACACATCCAAAAAAAAGAAAAAAAAAAAAAAAAAAAAAAAAAAGAAAAAAAAAAAGAAAAGCCCTTTGGATAAAAGCTCAAGAAGTCTTGTATAAGAAATACTAAAAGCACTCCCCAATAAAAAATAAAAACTGTGGTTTAGACATAATGTCATGATAAACTAGTTTTTTTCCCATTCTTTTTTAATTATATTACTCTAAACGATGCACATAACCTCCACCATCATACCAAAAATTCCTAAGTCTGAAAATAAATGGTAGCTTAGTTCTAGAACCGTTAAGGGATTCAATATAAGAGCATAGTTGTTTTCAGATCATGAAGAATATAAATTTTTTTTGCTCAGTTTGCCCTTACAACTAGGGAACCTACATTTTATTTTTTAATATTTTTTATTTTATTTATTTTTGTATGTATATGAATGAACTGTCTGCATTTAGGTTTGTGCACCTGTGTCGTGTCGGCAACACCGCGGAGGTCCAGAAGAGGGTCTCAGATTCCCCTGGAACTGGGAGTTAAGACGGTTTTCCGAGTCTTCTCAGTCGCATGGGGTGCTGGGGATCGAACCCAGGTCCTCCTGCAAGAGCAGTCGGCGCTCCTAACCGCTAGGCCATCTCTCCAGCCCCTAAGGAACCTACATTTTAAAATGTCAGGAGTGGGGCTGGAGAGATGGCTCAGTAGTTAAAATGCCAGGCTGCTCTTGCAGAGGACCCTGGTTCAGTTCCCAGCACCCACATGGCAGCTAACAACTGTCCAGAACTCCAGTTCCAGGGGATCCAACACCCTCTTCTGGACTCCATAGGTAATTAGTACACGTGGTGCACTTACATACATGGATGAAAAACACTCATAAAATAAAAACAAAAAAAATTGTCAGGTGTGATGACATGCCCTTATAATGCCAGTACTGAGAAAGCAAAGACAGGTGAATCTCTGGGCTCATTGGCTGGCTAGCCTAGCCTACTTAGTAAGTTCCAGGCTAGTGAGAGACCCTGTCTTAAAAAAAAAAAAAAAGATAAAATGGCCCACCTCAGGAGGGACACCTGAGATTGTCCTCTGGCCACCATGTACATGATCATGAACATTCACACATCCATGACACCACACACACACACACACACACACACAATGTACCTGCACACACATAGATGGGAGGCAGACACAAAACATAAATTGTCCAGTCCATGCATAAATTACCTGAAGTATGATATTCCCAATGTAAGAGAACAGGGCACTAGCCAGATGCTTCAGAGGTTAAAGACACTTGCCACCAAGTCTGACAGCCTGAGTTTGATTCTTCGGGACCCACATGGTGAGAAGAAGAGAAACGACTTCTCAAGTTGTCTCTTGGCCTCCAGACATATGCCAGGGTAAGTACACACCCACAGACATACACAATAAATAAACAAATATAACAGAAAAATTAACTGTTAAGGCAACTTAGGTGTAAAAGTTGTCACAGGGAAATAACTCCTGTTTTTTAAATTAATTAATTAATTTTTTTACCTTTTTGGGAAAGACAGGGTCTCCCTATAGCCCCAGCTGGCCAGAAACTCACTACATAGACCAGGCTAGCCTTGATCTCACAGAGATCCACCGCTCTGCCCTCCCAAGTGCTGGGATAAAGGTGTGCACCACCTCAACCCACTTTTGTTTTTGTTTTTTGTGTTGGTGTGTGTGTGTGTGGTGATACGTCAATCTTTATCATTTTTTAATCTTTTTAAATATATATTTTGTACAAGATTATCGAATCTAGACCTGTGTCCCCCACCCTCCGTCCCCCACCCCACCGAGCTCAGATTCTGCCAAACATGCTTTTATCTCTTTCTCAGTCTTTCTCGATATTCTCCATGTGGCAGATTGGCTGTTTTGAGCAGAAGTTCACTGTTTCAGTTCAGTTCTTGATGCAGTCCTTTCTGTTGTGTTGTTGTTGTTCTTGTTTTGTTTTATTTCCAATATGCATCATTCCCAACTGCTTGGACAAAAGCTCAAGGGGCCCTGCACAAGAAAATCTTACAACATAGGTAATTGGCACTAGCATCCACAGATGAGGGATAACCATGTCGTCGTTTGTTTTTCTGGGACTGTTTGTTTTTACTTCACTCAGCATGATGTCTTCTGGCTCCAGCCATTTTCCTGCAAAGCTCGTGTGATGTCATCTTTCTTTACTGCTGCAGAGACTCCATTGTGTAGATGTAGAAAAGTAGATGTACCACATTTTCTCTATCCACGTCGTCAGTGTGAGGGGTATTTGGGTTGGTTCCAGCTCCTTGCTATTTGTGAAGAGAGCTTGAAATAAACCATGGCCGTGCATGTATCTCTGCGGTGGGGTGAGTCTTGAGGGTACATGCCCAGGAGTGGTATGGCTGGGTTGGGTGGCAAGTTCATTCCAAGTCTTCCAAGGGTTCTCCACAGTGCTTTCCATAGTGGCTGTATGAGTTTACCTTCCCACCAGCAGTGGATGAGTGTTCCCCTCACCCACCCTTTTAATAGGAGAAAATTTAGTTGTTTATTGAGACGTGTATGAGTCATATTCAGGCAAACTTGTTAATATTTTGCATTGCCTTTAATGGAGGTAGGATTTATTCTTTTAAAAAATATTTTGCTGGGTGTGGTGGCCCATGCCATTAATCCCAGCACTCAGGAGGCAGAGGCAGGTGGATCTCTGTGAGTTCAAGGCCAGCCTGGTCTACATAGTGAGATCCAGGCCAGCTGGGACTGAAGGGACACCCTGTCTCAAAAAGATCAAAAACTTTTATTCATTATTTTTATTTTTTTATGTGTATGAGTCTATTGCCTGTATATGTATAAAGGTACCTGTGTCATCCAATGCCCAAGGTCAGAAGAGGGCATCTGATCCTCTGGAACTGGAGATACAGACAGTTGCTAGCTGCAGTGTGGGTGCCGGGAATGGAACCTGGGTCCTCAGCAAGAGCAGCCAGTGCTCTTAACTGCTGAGCCATCTCTCCAGCCCCAGGACTTATTCTTGAGCAAGACTTATTTACCTAATAAAGGTCCAGGACAAAGGACATCTCTAAACTGTGTTCATTAAGTGTCAGGAACAGTTTCTTTTTTTTTTTTATACAGGGGAGAGCGCGAACGCAGTCTCCTACTACCACAAATTATGCAGTCGAGTTTCCCGCATTTGGGGAAATGGCAGGGGTCAGCACATTTGGAGTGCAATGGATGAGCCTCGTCCTGGGAAAACCACCTTCGTGATCATGGTATCTCCCCTGCCAGGTAAGTATGAGGAACAGTTTCAACACCTTACAGGTACAAGGTATATTCTTAGTATCTAGCTATTTTCATTTTCCATTTTTTGTGTGTCTGTGATATACATGGGTATGCATGTGCATGACTGCATGTATGTAGGCACCTATCTGTGGGTGTGAGTACTTATGGGTGCATGATATACCGGGAAACCCGAGGCTGACGTGGAACATGGTCTTCCGTTGTTCTCCCATCTCATTCAAGGAAGGAAGCGTGCGCTCTCAATCAGACCTAGACCTCACAGGTATGGCTACCCTCCCTAGCCAGCTTGCGCTTCTGAGGCTGGAATTACAGCCCCACCTAGGCGTCAAACTCTGGGCCTCACCCTTGCTCAACTAGCACTTAGGTGCTGAGTCACCTTCCAGCCTATTAGGGTCTAGAATTGAAGTAAAAAAGCTGAAACCAGCAAAAATTGTAGGAAACTTTTGTTTCTTACAGGCCTCGCTCTGGTAAGTGGCAGAGCAGCCTTGGGTCCGCCGAGACTCAACCCTGTCTCATCTCAGCCCTCTGCTCATTTAATGGCCGTGATGGTTAGTGTTGTCAGCTTCACAGAATCCAGAATCACCGGGAAGAGGGGCCTCCGGGCCCGCCCGTCAGGGATTATCTCGATTCTATTAACTGAGGTGGGAGACCCAGATCTCCAGACTGTAAAATGGAGAAAGGGGCTGAGCAGCTGCATGTCAGCCTTCATCCAGCTCTGTTTCCTGACGGTGGATGTCACATAGCCACCTGCTTCAATCTCGCATGGCCCTGACTTCCCTGCCTTGGTGAACTGTACCCTACCTAGAATTCTGAGCCACAATCAACTCTTTGTCTTTTCTGTTGTGGGCATATTTCAGCTTATCGACAGGAACAGAAACTAAAGCAGTGGCCTCCAGCAAGTCACCTACTTCTCTGAGCGCCGTCTGTCTCCTTCCTTTGTGGGACACAAGACTGGCAGTCCCTGTCCTGCATGCTGTGAGGAGGGCTCGATGCCACTCTTCTGGAACTACAGTGCAACCTGAGGAGGTACTGGTGGAGGGCAGTGGGGTCTGGGTCCTTTCCACAGTTGGTCTGCACTAACCACGTGGCACTGATTTGTGCTTCTTTTTTGTTTTTATGTTTGTTTGTTTTTTTGGTCTTTTTGAGACAGGGTCTCCCTGTAGCCCCAGCTGTCTTGGAACTCACTCTGTAGACCAGGCTAGCCTTGAACCCACAAAGATCCACCTGCCTCTGCCTCCCAAGTGCTAGGATTAAAGGCATGCGCCACCACACCCATTTCTTTTTTTGAGTCAGAGTCCCCCTATAGCCCCAGTTAGCTTGGAACTCCCTAAGTAGACCAGGCCGGCCTGGAACTCACAGAGATCCACCTGCCTCTGCCTCCTGAGTGCTGGGACTAAAGGATTTATGCATTTTTGTTACATGACTTTGATGATATTCATGTTTGCATACATAAATATTTCATTCTCCTAAGCAAAGGGATTTCTCCCACATTCTTTATGTGGTAGTTCTTTAATTAAAATAGAATCAACAGAAGCTGGGTGTTGAGATACAGACCTGTAATCCCAGCATTCAAAGTCGCCCTCAGCTACATACCAAATTCATAGCCAGTCTGGGCTACATGAGACTGGGACTAAATACAAGATTCAACAATATTTTTAAAATAATTTTATTTTGTTGCGCATATGTGTGTTATGTGTGGGCATGCACATTGCACAGATCATATGTGGAGGTCAGAGGACAATTTTCTGGAGTGGGTCCTCTCTTTCCTCTATGTAGGTCCCAGGAATCAAACATGTCAGGCTTGGCAGTAGACACCTTTACCCAATGTGTTATCTTATTGACCCAACATTTTTTTGAGACAGGGTCTCAACACACAGTGCTAGCCAGCCTGGAAGTCACTATGTAGACCAGGGTGGCCCCTGCTGGGATTAAGTGTGCACCAGCTGGGCATGGTGGCGCACACCTTTAATTCTAGCACTTGGGAGGCAGAGGCAGGCCAATCTTTGTGAGTTCAAGGCCGACCTGGTCTATAGAGTGAGTTCCAGGACAGCTGGGGCTACAGGGAGACCCTGTCTCGAAAAGACAAAAAAAAAAAAAAGTGTGCACCATGCCCAATAGCAATGTCTTTCCCCTAGTCCTCTACCAGCCTTACCCCACCTTTGAGGCCTAAACTGGCCACTCACCCAGGTGAACTGTAAGCCCTCACCAACCTTTAGAAAAGCTTTTCTCACCCAGGACGCTTACTCTCTCCCCTTTTTAGGCCTTTTCCTGGAAGAAATCGTGTGACTTTTTGAAATTGTTTCATAAATATATTCTCTGTTGCTCTCTAGAAGAGACCCTTTGTCTTCAGGAACTGGCATCCGGTCCAGAACAGCCACACCTCTGGACTTGAACCTGTGATAGAGTACACTGAACTTGCCTAATGGCAGGAAAGGAGGAGGGAGGAGGGGAAGGGGGAGGGAGACAAGGAGAGAGAGAGAGAGAGAGAGAGAGAGAGAGAGAGAGAGAGAGAGAGAGAGAAGGAGGAGGAGATGAGGATGATGATGATCTTAACCAGGACTTCTATCACGTGGGAAGAAATTCCTCCTGGTGGGAAATGCTGGCTTAAATGCTGGTTTAAACATCAAAACAGTTAGTCCCTCTGCGATGGCTGTGGCAATAACAAAATGGGGTATTGAGAGGATTTCTTTGTCTTTACAGCAAGTACGCCTCTCTCCTCAACCCCACCTTTGGCCTCTTCTCGGCCCAGTCCGCACCAGCACCTTCCCTAACTCTCCCTGGAGCTTCTGCTCGACCCCTGCTGGTCCACACCGCCAGGGTTCCGGCGAGAATGAGGTTTCCGCCCACCGCTTGCGGAGGAACGCTTTGTACCGAGTAGGTTGTTCAAGTCGTATTTGGGGCCCCGGGGGACACAGCCTCCCCATTCCGTTTCCAATGTACAGTCTGAAGGTAAAAGTACACCAATTAAATTCTTATTAGGAGGAGCCGCGGGGGCGAGATGAAGCTCAGCGGAGGCGGCCACGACGCGGTGCCTGTTGCCTGGCAACAGCCCCATCCAAGCCCAACCTCTCTCTAGCCCTGGGCCGCCCAGGGCGGGGAGAAGAGGCGGGCGGACAGCCTAGAAGGGCCCCAGGACCTCTCTTTCCTCCTGGGAGACCGTGCAAGGCTCTTTGCGGGACAGATGCTCGGGATGCGAGCCCCGGCTACCCTCCCCCGCACTTCTCATTAGACAACTTTCCAACGTTGGCCCAGCAGCAATGGAAAGTGCCTGCCTTTTCCTGCCTAGCTAGCCAGAATTTCTTTCCCACAGTCGCACAAAGCTCAGTCGCAGCTTTCAGGCCCAAAGAGGACATGGCTCTGCAGAGGAAGGCCAAGTCCCGGTGACTGGCCGGGAGCGCATGCTGGCTCTGCAGGCTGTGCCTGGCCAGTGTGGGCGGAGACGTTCACCGGAAAGCGAGCAGCGCCCTCTGCTGGTAGCGCCCCCAGGCTCAGTTCGTCAGGTTTCAGGCACCCTCAGTCCTAAGGGATGCCACATAGTGGTCACACAGTGGTCACACAGTGGCCTCCAAGGAACCACCCACAGGGCAGGAGGAAAACTGAGGATAGGAGACAGGACCAGGCAAGACAGAACCCGGGTAGGAAGAGTGGCCTTCGTTTGAGGCTTTTGCTACTGTCAGGATCTAGCACAGAAATCTCATTCCTGCATAGAAGACGCAGCTGGAGAGATGGCTCAGCAGTTAAGAGCACTGGCTGCTTTTGCAGAGGACCTGGGTTGAATTTCCAACACCCACATGGCTACTAACAACCTTCCCTAACACCAGTTCCAGGGAATCCGACACCCTCTTCTGTCCTCAGGCATTGCATGACACGGGCTCACTTACATACACTCAGGCAATACACCTATACACATAAAATAAAATAAATTAAAAATAATTTGTTTCGAATTCTCAGTTATGTTTATTTAATGGACAGTACATCATCTTGGAAATCTTTTTTTTTTTTTTTTGGTCTTTTGTACATTCTGAAGTTCCTCTTGTGAAGTAAACTGAACCCAACCTATACCTTTGTGAAAGCAGTGTTTTTGTTAAAAGGTAGCATGCATTTTCGAATACGGCCAAACTGAGCAAAGTGTGTCCTCACCTCATTCGACCCCGCGGTCCAAGGAATTCTTTTTTTAATTTTATTTATTTATTTATTATTGTTTATGTGTATGAGTGTACTGTCTGCATGTAGGTTTGTGCACCGTGTCGTGCAATGCCGCGGAGGTCAGAAGAGGGCGGCAGATTCCCCTGGAACTGGAGTTAAAGACGGTTCTCAGCCACCATGTGGGTGCTGGGAATCGAACCCGGGTCCTCTGCAAGAGCAGTCCGCTGAGCCATCTCTCCAGCCACCCCCCAAGGAATTCTGATAAAAGCAATCGGCTGACCACTACTCACACGCTGCACCATAGCCTTCCATATTGCCACGGTGGCCGTGTTTACAAGGAAAAACAATAAAATATTTTTAAAAAGAAAAACCCAGCTGAGTGTGGTGGCGCACGCCTTTAATCCCAGCACCTGGGAGGCAGAGGCAGGTGGATCTCTTTGAGTTTAAGACCAGGCTGGTCTACATAGTTCCAGGCCAGCTGGGGCTATAGGGAGACCCAGTCTCAAAAAGACGAAAAATGGGGCTATAGGGAGACCCAGTCTCAAAAAGACGAAAAAGGAAAAGAGAAACCCAGCCCAGATCCAAAGTTTAGCTTAAGATAAGATGGCGGACGTCCCTTACTGCACTCCCTGCTCTGCACCCAACCCAGGCAGGAAGTGCTTGGAAATAGTTTCCATTGGCTTAATAGACAACATTGGATATGTTTCTAAGAATATCATAATGGAAGCATGCTACTGGGATTATGCAGGGCAGTGGCAGAAATTAGTAGCTCCTGGCAGAACGCGCCTCCCAGGGAGCCGGCTGTGCCAGGGTCCTCGGAACTCAGGCCCCGCCCACAGTGTTCAAAGCCGCACTGCAAAGCAAAATGTTAGAACCCGAAATGGCTCAGCAGGAGCCCCATGTTTTTTTTTTTTTTATAAAAATACACAATGTGAACATTGTTCTTTGCTCAATAGCGCAACTGTTAGAACTAATGCCTTTAGTATGAATACAACCTTTTAAAACTCACAACCAGTTGCATTTGGTGACAACACACATCAAAAACAAGCTCAGAAACAGAGATTTCGAACTTCGGGGTCAGCTGATTATAAACAGGCTTACACATGCTTTTTAACGTGCCCAGCTTCCAAATACACTCTGAACTTTTGCAGAAAAATATTCTCATCCCTGGTGTTTGCAGCTGTGATACCAAAGCTGGTTTTAAGACCCCGTGCAAACCTGGTTCTGTGTACACATGGCCGATGCACAAATGGAGCAGACGCTGACCTGTTTCAGACCCTTCCCAACTACCCCACGATCAGCATACAGTGCATAGTGTTCTAGCATACAGTATCACCACGACTGCCTCTCCTGCCCTGCAGCCCTCCCAGGGACCATTTTTTGGGGCCCCTTTCCTCTCTTCAGCTCCCACCCTCAGCTGCCCTCTTCTGGCCTGGCTGAGCCAGAGCTGGCCTTTGAGGGGCAGCTAGATAAAGGCCCAGTCTTATCCGTGACTCTTGGTCCCAAGTAAAACCTCCCACTGAGCCTCCCAAGTGCTGTGACTACAGACTAGATTCAGGGTTTTGGGGGGAGGTTGGCTGGGCCTTATGTGCTAGAGAAGTGCTCTGCCACTGAGCTACCTCCTGAGCCCCAAACCCTGGGTGCATGTGTGCATGCGTGCATGCGTGCGTGCGTGTATGTGTGTGTGTTTAGGTACATGTGCCCTTCAACACATAGGGGCCAGAAAAGGATGTTGTGAGATGTCCAACTTTATTACTTTCCTCCTCCTCTTCTTTTTCTTCTTCCTTTTTTTGGGGGGGTGGGGCAGGGTCTCCCTGTAGCCCCAGCTGCCCTGGAACTTCCTGTGTAGATCAAGCTGGCCTCAATCTCTGCCTTCTGAGTGCTAAGATTAAAGTCATCTGCCACCACTCCTGGCATTGAGAAAATATTTGGAAGATGAAAGCTGTGTCTGAGTTTCAGATGAATGTCCTCAAATGTCTGAATACATTGGCATCTGTCAGGGCAGCAAAGGTCACCCACTTTTCACTTTAAAGGAACCCCTTCTACTTGAGGCTTTGTTGTTGTTGTTCTTTTTGAGATAGGGTCTCCCTGTAGCTCCGGCTGTCCTGGAACTTGCTCTGTAGACCAGGCTGGCCTTGAACTCACAAAGATCCGCCTGCCTCTGCCTGCCAAATGCTAGGATTAAAGGTGTGGGCCACCACGCCTGGCTACTTGAGGCTTTTTATTTTTCTGAGATAGGGTCTCATGTATCCCTCGCTGTCCTTGAACTTTCTGTAGACCGAAGAATGAACTTGAGCTTCAGATCCTACTGTCCTTACTGTCCAAATGCCAAGATTATAGACACCTACCACCAGACTCAGTTTATGTGGTGCTGGGGATCAAACCTAGCAAGGCCTCTAGCAAGGCCCCCCAGCCCCCCCCAGCCTCCTCCTCCCCCAAACATACACACTTTTGGAGACAGATCTTGAAATATAATCCAGGCTGGCCTAGACCTCCCAAGTGCTAGGATTATAGGTATGGGCTGTGGCTCCCTGGAGTGTGAAATGAGGTAGTACCTCCAACCCATCTCCACAACTGAAGTTAGGGACTTACCCAGCTAGGGTGAGAGGACAGAGGACAGCCCTCCGCACTGTTAGGGACTTACCCAGCCAGGGTGAGAGGACAACCCTCAGCACTCAGATCTAACCTTCCTTTGTGGGATCTGGAGGTCAAACTCAAGCAATCCCTTTTGCCTTTTGTCTTCTAAGCCATCTCGCCAGTCCCAGACCTAAGCTTTTGTGCAGTTACAGGACAGTTAGGGGTTATTGGTGGCAGTGGAGTTGAAGGTACAGTGTCCCCCAGTCCCCGCTGTTTTCAAGCCTGTTTTCTTCAGTCTTCCCAGACACTGCCAGACCAGGCTGATGTCCTGCCAAGTCCCTCTTCTACTCTGGTCAGATCTTGTTAACAAGATCCCTCCCCTCTTTCCTCCATTTTGTGTGACACACACTTCTTTTAGGAAATTTATTAGAAAAATAAAATAAAATATTGTTCTACTCTTTAAGTTGAAATGCTTTCTCCTCTTCTCTCCTCCAACCAACGCAGACAGAACGCCTCTCCGTCACAGAATTGGTGATGTTGCAGGGATTTTTTTTTTTTTTTTTTTTTTTTTTGTCTTTTTGAGACAGGGTCTCCCCATAGCCCCAGCTGGCCTGGAACTCACTCTGTAGACCAGGCTGGCCTGGAACTCAGAGATCCACCTGCCTCTGCCTCATGAGTGCTGGGATTAAAGGTGTCACCATGTGGGTGCTGGAAATCAAACCCAGGTCCTCTGCAAGAGCAGTCGGTGCTCTTAATCACTGAGCCATCTCTCCAGCCTGTCTGCTTGTTTTTGTTGTTACTGTACTAGAGCTTGAACTCAGGCAAGCACTCCCAAGTTGCTCAGGCTAGACTCCAGCTTGCTCAGTAGCCCAAACAGTACTTAAACTTTCCATCCCACCTCAGCCTGGCATCACAGACCTGCAGCACCAGCGCAGGCTTGAATACTGCAGTGTTGAAAACCCATAAATTAATTTCCAAATCATACACAGGAGAAGGTCGGTGGGTCCTTCTGTACTCTCTCATAAGCCAGGATGGCCCCAGCCAAAGTTCTCCTCCGCCTCAACTAGATGGGGGGGGGCAGGGACAGGAGCTCTATCCAGGGAGCAGATTCCGGGGGACCAGGACAGTCTGGGAGAAAGGGGCTGATGAGTGAGGTCACTCTGGATGGTTTCCAGCTGGTCCTGAAGGAGCCGGATTCGCTCATCCAGGCCGAGCTGCTGCGACAGGATCTTGGCCTTGGTTGCCAGCAGCACACTGTAGGAGTGCAGATGCTCCTCGGACAGCGCCCGCTCCAGCACCTCCCGCAGAGCGCGCTCCCGCCGAGCCAGGAGCTCCTTCAACTCCTTAGCGTTTTCCTGCTGCCGCTGCAGAAGGTGGAGTCTCTGTAGCAGAGAGGCCTGGGATGGCCGGGAGAGGGAGCTGTGATCGCCCAGCTCTCGGGATGGTTCCCATCCCAAAGCCCAGCTCTTTCCTGAATCTCAGTCTCTTTTACCCTATCCTCAGGGTCGCTGTCTGAGCCCGCCCGGGCCAAAGCAAAATGCACTCGAGCCAGGCGGCTGCCTAGCAGCAGCAACAGGCCAAGCACGCGCTCTAGATCAGCGAGGAAGCGGCAGAACCGCTCCAGCTCCCGGGACGCGCAGGCCCGGCTCACTGCAGCCTCCAAAGCCGCCTTCCCTCTGGCCCAGGTTGCAGCAGCCCCCCGCAGTCGCTCTTGCTCAGCGTGAAGATCCTGCAGCATCTTCTGGAGGATGCCAGCTAGCTGCACCTGCAGGGAGAGCCTGGATATTAAAGGCCCGGCCCAGGCCCGGGGTTCTCCGCCCAGATGCTAAGCTCTCGCCCCACCCAGCTTTCACCAGCCTCTCTATGCTCACTTTTTTGGCCTTGGTGCTGTCGTTTGGTGTTGGGGGCCCCTGGTCACTTGGCTCCTCAGGCGCAGGGCCCAGGGTAGAGTTTTCAGGCCTTGTCGCCTCCTGAGAAGCTGCCGGTTGCTGGGTGAAGTGGCATCCGTGGGACCTGAGGACAGAGCCAGAGTTTACTGGGTTGTCCTAGGCCAGACTGCAGAGTTAGAATCCCGAGTCCCTGTGGTCTGTCACTCACCCTGCCTTAGAAGCACCAGCAGCCTCCTCTCCAGCCTCCTCCTCTCCAGCCTCCTCCTCTCCAGCCTCCTCTCCAGCCTCCTCACACATTGCTCTCATTCCAGCCCACAGCTCTGTGGATGGAATCAACCCATCCAGCAGTCCCAGAGGTGGCTCTGGACTGGGCTGTGAGGCAAGAGTGTCACTCAAAGAGGGATCCAGCCTGGCCAGCTCCTGAACCAGCTCCTCAAAATGCCGACTAGGCCAGGCTGGCTTGGAGTTGGGCTGGCTAGTGCCTTTGTTCAAGGAAGTATAGTGAGGGACCCCTGGAGCAACACAGCCTGCAGATTGAGGGGCATGAGCTGAGGGAGGCTTGAGGGGGTCATTCTCTGTAGCTGCAGAGGGGTCAGCAATCATATGACCACTGGAGTCAATGGTGGGTATGTCACCATCTGCAGCTGCAGGAGGACCACAGCTGCAGACACCCACAGAAGTGTCCGACCCTTCCCAGTAGTCATCTGCCCCCGGACTTCCTGGACACTCATGGCCTGGGCACGCTGCAGAGACTGTAGGCTGGCCAGCCTTTTGGCTTAAGCCATTTTCAAACTGCCCATTAGACACATGGGACACCCTGGAAGCAGAAGACACTGAGTCAGAAAAATCTGTGACATTGACGAGTGATGGCCTTCAAGGCCGCCTCTCCCCCACCCCCCACCTGGGCATGTGCCCAGAAGGAGAGAATACCTTGTCCCGCTGGGATTTTGTAGATGTATACGTGTGAGGGAAGTATCTCCCAGTGCTTGGAAGAGGGGGTTCACCTGTGTGGGAGCCTCTGAGGTGCACAGGAATCTCGAGGTGATTTCATCATGGGCAGCAGGGTTTCCTCCAGAAACACATCATCACAATCAGGGAGGGAGGGCAGCCCGGTGGACACGGTGCAGGTCTCAGAGGCTCTGTGCTTACAGCTGGCTGAGCTGCTCCCAGGGCTCTCTGCGGGACATAGCACTGAAGCCTCCTTCTGAGTCAGGAACCTAGAGGTAGAAACACCACACTGACCACGGCAACCAGGAAGGTAGACAGTAGTGTGCAGTTTGCGCAAAGGAGAGTCAGAAGGCTCACGGTGAAAGGAGGTGACTTTCACTGTCCTCTTGACTGGATTTGGGGTCACCTGGGAGACACACCTCTGAGTGTCTGCAAAGGTGATTCTAGGGAGGCTTAACATGAGGAAGGAAGACCCGTCCTGTACAAGGGCCGTTCCATGACTGGTGTCCTGCACTGGATAAAAGCGAAAACGGAGAAAGACAGCCGCAGTAGCTGGAGACTCTGCTTCCTCCTGCAGGTGTCACGGCCGCTCGCCCCCCCCCCCCCCCCCGCTGCCACTGCCTGCCTCCTCCACTCAGTCCTCTCAGACCACAAGGCAAAGTATTTCCTATATAGGTTGTCTTTTGGTGCCAACAAACAGGAAAGCATCCGGCCCCCACCGCTCCTTTCTGAGCAAAGCTGTGCAGGTTGCGTCCAGACAGCGCTGTCCCAGTGTTCCAAGACTCTCACCTGGAAAGTTTAGTCTGATGCAATGGTCCTGGGGTTTCCAATTTGGGATGAACAGCCTGGAAAGGCGAACAGTAAGACTGACATGCTGCAACCCCCCAGGTGCGCCCCTCCCCACAGGCCTGGGTCCTCTACCCTCCATACCTGCACAGTGGCCACAGTCCGTTCGGAACCTCTGGAGAGACCCAGGACCTCCACCCCTGAAGTGCTCTGACTGCGACCCGCAGGCCTGCAGGCACTGCCAGGCTTTGTGGACCCCGAGTCCAGTTCCTCTGCACTTCGAGACTGGCTCTCCTGCAGTCCTTTGACCTCCACGTGCGCCCCACGCTGCAGATCCTGGGTGTCCGGGCTGGGGAGGCGGGAGCTGGAGCAGTCCTCTCCCAAGCCCTCGCCCGCCGGCCCACCGCTGCATCCCAGGCGATGCAATTTTCCTGGCTCCGAGAAGCAACACATCCCCCGTCGCTGCGTGGCGAGCCGCCCAGGGCCCGCGGTTCCCAGCGCTGAAGGCGCGGTGCGCACGGGATCCGAGTCGCGGGTCGCGTGGCCGAGCGAGGCCGAGCGCAGGTGCAGGGCTGGGGGCCGCAGGCGGGCGGGCAGGCTCATGCGCAGCTCCCGGCGCTGGAAGGACGTCTCCCGCAGCACTCGCCGCTGCGCGCCCTGCAGCCGCTGACGGTAGGCGGCCCTCGCGGCAGGCGGGCTGGGCGGCTCCGAAGTCCGGACGGCCTCGGCCTCGGCCTCCGCGGCCAGTGCATAGAGCAGCGGCGTGGCCTGTCTGCTGAGCCGCCCCACGCTTCCCAGGCCATCGGGCGGCCGTGGCGCGCTGTGCACAGCGAGCACTGGCCCTGGCCGTCGGGGGCCGCGCAGGGCGGGGTACCCACGGCCCCAAACCTCGCGCACGTAATCCCAGTCTAGGTAAGGAAGGAGCTCGGGGCCAGGAGGCGGGGTGCCCATCTCAGGGCCACCGGATGCCGCAGAGAAAGAGCTGTAGGCCGAGTCTGCACGTGTGGACAGCCGCTGCAAGTCCAGGCTTCCAGTGGATGAGGCTGGGGACGCACGGTCATCCTCAGCACCCGGGGCCTCCATGGCGGTGCAGGTGGGTACTGGGGCTTTGGGGCCTCTGTAGGTCCTAGAAAAAGACAGATCCGGGGTGGTGGCTGGTGAGGCATCAGGAAAGGTTAGGACAGCCTGCTAGGTCCTCCAGGGCCTTACAAGGCTGTACCAGCAAGTACCCCAGCATCTCCCTCGGTGCAGAGAACATGCGCATGCTCAAAACCCACGCCTGGTTCTATTGCCCCTGCCAAGAACCTATGGCTAGATGGGTCCCCGGCTGTAGGAGCGAACCTACTACTATTATCCTGATAAATGGACACAGTTTTAAACCATAGATTCGTGCCCTTCTCAACTCTCACCAGAGAAACTTCTTGTGGCAGACGGTGATTAACAAAGACCCACAACTAGCCAGCCTGCGGGAAATAAGAGACTGCAGCGTGTTCAGCCCTAAATAGGATCGCACCCTCTCTTCCCAAGGCTCAGGGATCATTTGGAAGAAAAGACGGAGGATTGTAAGAGTTGGGGATAGTGGGTGAACACGAGGGAACCATGTTTTCCACACCCAACAGGGCACTCACACATATGAACCCACAGCGCTTGTGACAACATACACAAGACCTGCACAAACCCAACCCAGGCAAAAACAGAGAATGCGGGGGGTGGGGGGGGGTGGCAAGAAGCCCCAGCCTAGCTGAGGAATTATTAGCACCTGACCGCTGCTGGGAGAGAAAGAGTCAGTATTCTTTAAGGGTGTGATGCTGGGTGGGCTGGCCCGGTTCCAAGGTTGGACCCACACCCCAGAACATTTGAGAGACAAATTAGACCAGATGGGACCTAAAAGAATAACAGAGGATGTTTAGTGAGGGGGTCAGGAGGTACGGGTGGATCTGAAGGGAGATGGCGAAGGGGGTCTGAAGATGGTCAAAATAGATGGTCAACATTGTATAAAACTGTCAAAGAATCAATAAAAATATTACTTAAAAAAAAAAAACCCAGTCACACCAGGCTGCTTCCTGACCACTCTGCTAGCATTTCATTGTGGTTTTTTCCCCCTGATAAACAATGGTGGAGAATGCCTTGAGATCACAGGGGCCATGAGAGGAAGGGAGGAGACGCAGGGCAGAGGTGGGGTATCTTCACTTGTCCCTCTGTCCCTACTACGGTGCCCCTTATGCCCCAGGTCCATCATACAAATGTTCATCTTGCTCCTCATCATCACCATGTGCTTTAAATAATTATTTGTAGTTTTTATGTGTATCAGTGGTTTGCCTGCACATATGTAAGTATACCACATGCATGCAGTGCCCATGGAGGCCAGAAGAGGGCATCAGATCCCCTGGAGCTAGAGTGTAACAGATGGTTGTTTGCCTCTGTGCGGGTGCTGGGAATTAAACCCAGGTCCTCTGTAAGAACAGTCAGCCATCTCTTGAACCACGGAGCCATCTCTCCAGCCCCACCAAGTGCTTTTTACAGACAAGCACCCTACAGTTCTGAGAAGGAAGTCATCGTGATGCACACACAGCTCCCAAGTGGCAGAGCCCTGGCTGGAATCTGGGCATGCCTCCAAGCTCACTGGAGCCAAAATCAATTTCCTAGAGGCAAGCCCTGTCCAAGGACAGTTTGCCATGTTCCCTCCCCCGAAACAAAGCCCAAACTCCATGCTGTTATTAAGCACTGACAAACTATTGACAAGTTCCAGAAGATTGCCTGCTCATCCCTGCCGTTTGTATGGGACTGATCAGCTGACTCCCTCACCCCCTGCTCTTGCTTCTCCTGTGGGACTCTTAGAGGTCATGGGGGCCTTAGAGACCCCCACAGTGTCCCGAGCATCCATCTTCACACCATTCAGCCCCTCGCTCTGTAATTATTTGCTTGCTTGCTACTCTCTTGTTCCTGCCCCTGAGCTCTCTCAGGACAGGCCTTGCCCTTGTTCCTCACTCAGGGCCTGACACCAATGACAACATGCCTGATAAGTAGTCAGTGTTAAATAAATATTTGCTGAGTGGCAAGAGAAGAGACAGGGGTGGAGGCAGTAGAGGTCAGGGTGGGGGAGGGGGGCACTTGGGAGGGAGGGAATATTCTTCTCTCTGCCCTATTAGACTTGTCCCCCGTTAGGAGACAGAATGAATGGGTGAGGAGCCCCTGCTACCATGAACAAGACCAGGCCTCTCCTGCCTTATGGGGAAGAAACCGAGCCTTCAGGCAGCAGGACAGACTGGAAATGGATAGCTCCCGGTGTCAGGATGGAGAGCGAAGGGAAGTCCTGAGTGGCTGTGGGGGTCTGGCAGAGAGCATCCTCGTGGTTTAGGGTTCTGTGGTCACAATGAACGGTAGAGGGAGTTTGCTTTCCTTGCCCTAGTCCAAAGGCAGGCACAGCTGCACTCCCAGACACTTTGGAATTCAGGGTCATTCTCCACCCTCCCCTCTGAGCCTCTGAGTTTTACAGATTGCTGGGGGTCACATGGGGAGGATAAAGGGAGAGGGAGCCTCTGTACCATTCCAGTGGCGAGCAGCCCTTCTCCAGTCCCAGGACCAGAGCGTCTTGATGTCACCCCACCGGGGGCCTCTTCATGCCCACTAAGCCCAGTCCTGCTGATTAGTCTTCACACTCCAGTTTGGGGATATCTTTTGTGAAGTAGTTTCACTCTCCAGACTCCAGGAGGACAAGAAGTTTGGGTTGTTCTTCTTTTAATATTTTATGATTTTTATTTTATCCATATGTATGTGTAAGTGCACCCATGGTGTGCAATGCCCAAGGAGATCAGAAGAAGGTGTTGGATCCCCTGGAGCTGGAGTTTTGTGATGGTTATTAGCCACCATGTGAATTCTGGGAATCAAACTCGGGATCCCTAGAGCCATCTCTCCAGCTGGAGAGGTGGCCTAGCGGTTAAGAGCGCCGACCGCTCTTACAGAGGACCCGGGTTCGATCCCCAGCACCCACATGGCGGCCGAGAACCGTCTGAAACTCCAATTCCAGGAGAACTCAAGTTCCAAGGGAATCTGAGACCCTCTTCTGACCTCCGCGGCATTGCACGACACGGGTGCACAAACTTGCATGCAGACAATACATTGATACACATTCACAAGAAATAAATAAATTAAAAAAAAAAAAAAAAAAGAGCTGGAGAGATTGGCTGCTTTCTTAGCGGTTAAGAGCTCCGACCGCTCTTACAGAGACACCTGGGTTCCCATCCCAGCACAGCATGGCGGCCGAGAACCGTGACTGAAACTCCAATTCCAGGAGAACTCCAGTTCAGGGGAAATCCTACACCCTACTCCTGCACCTCCGCAGGCGTTTGCACGACACGGGTTTTGCACAAACTTGCATGCAGACAGTACATTCATGAACATACAGAAATGAAATAAAATAATAAAAATAATAAAAAAAAAAAAGAGGTGACTCCTGGCTATCAGACATCAGGCTCTGTCTTTCCTAACTCTTTGCTTTCAAGGTGTGATGTGGTGTGTGTGTAGGTGTTTCTGTACCGTGTGGGGGGGGGTGTGTTGGTCATGTTAGAAGTCAGAAGGTTCTATGTTCTAGCCAATTTGTTCCTCAATCATTCTCCAACCCTACTTTTTTTTTTTTTTTTTTTGGTCTTTTGAGACAGGGTCTCCCTGCGCCCCAGCTGTCACTAGAACTCACTCGTACTCAGTCGACCTGGAACCCAACAAAGGTCCGCCCTGCCTCTGCCTCCACAGTGTGAGGCATTAAAGGCGTGCGCCACCACGCCCGGCTCCTACTTTTTGAGGGTCTCTCACAGAAACTGGAGTTTATTGATTCGGCTAGATCAGCTGGAAGCGAGCACCAGGGATCTGTCTGGCTTTGCTCCTCCTCCCAGAGGCCACAGCACCCCTCCTTTTATATTGGGGTTCCAAACTCAGGTCCTCATGTTTGCTCAGCAGGCACTCGATGGATCTAGACATCTCCCCAGGCCCTCTTCCTGGTCTTTCTAACTCTGGGCCGGCATACCACTTGCCTGCCCATGCTTACTTAACAAAAGGCAGAGGTGACTGGATACAAAGACACTTCCTCCAAAGAGACCATGAGGACTAGTGAGATTCTCAGCCAGTAGAGGTGCTTGCTGCCAAACCTGATGGACCTGAGTTTGATCCCTGAGACCCCCCCATAGTGGAAGGAGGGAACCAACTTCTGCAAATTTTCCTCTAACCCCCATACAGACACATAAATAAACAAACAAATAAATAGATGTTTTAATAAAAGAGGCCATGAAATTTATCTGATTTGTGAGTCACTATATTAACAAAGGATTCTGAAATCCAGATAAAACAGCTTAAGGGCCAAAAAGATAGCTCATTGGGAAAAAGAGCTTCCTGTGTGCCAGGCGTGGTGGCCACACCCTGATCCCAGCACTCAGGAGGCAGAAGCCAGGCAGATCTCTGTGAGTTCTCAAGGCCAGCCTGGTCTACATATAGGAGGTTCACAGGCCAGTCTGGAGCTAGCAGGGAGCCTGCTCTCAAAAGACCCCCCCCAAAGTGTCTTCCTCTGCAAATCTGACAATTTTGAGTTGTGATCCCCAGACCCCTGTTAAAAAATCCAGATTAGTAGGTGCACATCTGTGATACCAGCACACCTACAGTGAGCTGGGAGGCAGAAGACACAGAACCCGTCTTGAAGCCCCAGGGCAGGGCAGTCTGGAGTACATTGCACAGCAACAGAAACAAGAGGGAACCCTCCTAAAGAAGGGTTGGTGCAGCGGGCGTGGCGGTGCAAGCCTTTAAATCCTAAGCACTCCAGAGGCAAAGGCAGGCGGATCTTTGTGAGTTCAAGGCCAGCCCTGGTCCTAACGAGTGAGTTCCAGGACAGCTGGGGCTATGATAGGGAGACCCTGTCCCTCAAATGACAAAAAAAAACAAAAAAAAAGAGAAGAAGGGGGTGTGAGGGGTGGGGTGGGAGGTGGGGGGGGGGTGGGGGGTAAGGGATATTTGGGGGGGGGGTTCCTGAGGATGGAGACATGGACCAGAGGAGGAACCTGGGCTTGGAGACTGGACTAGCCACCCAGTCTGGAGCTTGTGTGTGAGCTGTTCTGTGCCTGCAAAAGTCTAGCAGTGGTTGGGATGGAGTTTGGGGGTTCTTCAGAGAAGGTGGACCCAGGCGAACAACCAGACCCCATATTTTCGTCAACGCTTGTTGAGAAATTCAGCAAAGACAGTTTCCAGTGCAAAAAAATCATACCAGCTAAATGCACACAAGTCTAGGACACGTGACCAGAGAGGTACAGGAGAAAGACCTCAAAGCTAATGGAGAATGAAAAGATCTTTCCTGGGGCTGGAGAGATGGCTCAGCAGTTAGGAGCACTGGGTGTTCAAAGCACCCAGTTTGATTCCCAGCACCCACATGGCAGCTAACAACAGTAACTCGGGTTCTAGGGGATCCAGCACCCTCTCCTGGTCTCCTCTGGCAATGCACAACAGGGGTACACTTTCATACAGGCAAAACACTTAAACACATAAAATTAAAGTAAATAAATAAACTTTTAAAAAAGAAAAAAAGACAATGCCTCTCCTATCTGACTTCCTGTGAGGGCCGATCCCGGCCACTCTGTATTTCGGAGGGTTCTGAACGCACCTCGCTCTTCTCCCAGCCACCCGAATTCCTGGTTCAAATCCACGTCTCACATCCTAGCACCCCAGGCTAGGTCCGATGGGTGGGCTTTCTGGCAAGGTCCTTGGCTCTCCTAGTCCTTCTATTCTCCCAGCCTGTTGGTGACAGCCCACCCTGTGCAGCACCCGCAGTCCTACAGAGGCGGACCCTGAAGAGACCCTAGAAATGTAGCATGCCCGGCCTGGACGGAGCACTTTCTCGCGCAGGGGGATGAGGCGCGCAGGCCCTGCAACCGCAGGGGGCAGCAGAGTTCCGCCGCGCGAGGAGAGGGCCGCTCCGACCTCGGGCGCCGATGGCCCCGGGGCAGCGCACCTCTCCGCCCCCCTGCCCGGCTCAGGGTCCCCCGGCCCGGCTCGGGGTCGTGAACCCGCTCCGCCGTGCGCACAGCGGGTCGGGCTGGGTCCGGCTGCCCCGGCCAGATCGCGCAGGGCCCGACGGCACCGCGCAGCCAGTGGGGACCCGGGGCTGCTGTCCCGACGCTCCGGCCGCCCCGCCGCGGTCGCAGCCGGACCCGCGATCCCGCCTCCTCCCGGGAAGCCCGGCCGCCCGCTCGGCCCTTACCCCGACGCCGCCGCCTACCTGTGGCCGCGCGGACCCGCGCTGGGGCGCGGTGACGTCGGAGCTCCGGGCTCCAGCTCCCGACCCACCTCCGGGCTCGGCCTGTAGCCGCCGGGGAGGCGCCACCTCCGGACAAAGGGGGCGGGAGCGCCCGGCCGCAGGGCTCCGGGAGCCGCCGCCCCTTCCCATTGTGAACCTGGGAGTCCCGGCCCGGCCCGGGGATGGCCTGGCACGGACCTCTTACCACCGTGGGAACCGAGTCCAGTGCCCTCGGTGCGGAGAGCCGTCCCGGGGCACCCGAGGTCCATCCTCTCCTGTTAAACACCGTGGAGAACACAAATGGGCCTCCTGCCTTCTCCCCCATCCTCTCCCGCTGACTGTGGTTCAGAAAGCAATAGCCACTTGATCAACCTATCCAGTTTCCCAAACCCCACCAGCTCCTTGCTTCCTGTGGGCTGACCCCTTCCGTTCTGTGCCCTAGCTTTCCATTTTCCCCAGTACCCAACCCAATCTTGGCTCTCTAGCGAAGAGGCAGAGCCCTGACCACAACATGAACTCACCTTGGCCACCGGAAGTAGGCTTTCCTATGGCTGGATCCAGCCTTCAAGGCCCTCACTTTTGAGGACCACCTTACCCCCAAAGAATTCTGTGCTTTCATCTGCCATTGCTCCCTCTCGTGCCCAACTTTTCAAACTATGAGTACCCACTCTGCCTGGGAGGGGCTGCAGGCCTTTTGCTCAGGCCTCTTCCTTTGTTCCCAACATGAAAGCATGTTAAGAGTATGGGGTGGTGAGCTGGGCGTGGTGGCGCACGCCTTTATTCCTAGCACTTGGGAGGCAGAGGCAGGCGGATCTTTGTGAGTTCAAGGCCAGCCTGGTCTACATATGAGTTTCAGGACAGCCTGGAGCTCCAGGGAGACCCTGTCTCGAAAAAGACAAAAAAAAAAAAAAAAAAAAAAGAGTATGGGGTGGTGGACTGTGGAACAGTGTCCTCTGGACACAACATGCCTGACACATCCATGAACTCACAGCAGTGGAGGTTACCTGCAGAAGCCTAGGGCCATCAACATTCCATCATGGAATGGAGGAGCTGTAAGGCCCCACCCCTCACTCTGGAGCCCTAGGCAGTTAATGGTGGCTGGGGGAGGGGGGTGTCAAAATCCTCAGTGGTGACTGGTAAGTTGCCTTTGCTCAAGTAAACACCCCCCCCCCCGCCCCTTGTCAATGGGAGACAGGAAGGTAGGAGCCGGACTTACTGAAAAGAAAAAAGGATTTGGAGAGGGAAAGGGATAGGAGAGGTTAACAGGAGAGAGAATGTGAGCAAAGTATATTATAGGAGAGTATGAAGTTGTGGAAGGATAGTGGGGGGGGGGGTTCAGTGGATAAGAGCACTGGCTGCTCTTGAAGAAGACCTGGGCTCCATTTCCAGCACTCACCTGGTGGCTAACAACCATCTGTAACTCCAGTTCCAGGGGATCCAATGCCCTCTTCTGACCTCCTCAGGCATTGCATGACATGAATGCACTTACATGCATACAGGCAACACACAAATACACATAAGGCCATCAAGTAGGGCCTGGCAGTGGCACAAGCCTCTAATCTCAGTATTCGGGATGCAGAGGCAGGCAGATCTCTGTGACTTCAATCAAAGTTGGCCTGGTCTACATAGCAAGTTCTGGTCTAACCAGGCCTACATAGTGTCTCATGTACACACACAAAAAATATTTTACTTGTATCTATTGAAAACCATGAAGGGGACACATTGTTCATCGCAATCCCCCCCCAGACCATGTCTCACTATGTAGTCTAGGCTGGTGTCAAACTCATAGTCCTCCTGCCTCAGCTTCCTGATGTTGGGATTCCAGGCATACTCCACCACACCTTAGCAGTTCTGACTAAGCCACTGCACCCGTGCTGGTTGTTTTTTTTTTTTTTACATTTATTTCTTTTGTGTGTGGTGGGTTGAGCACTTGACATGGGGTGTGTGTGGAGGAGGTCGGAGGGCAATTTTCAGGAATTTTCTTCTTCTACCATGTGGGTTCTGGGGATTGAACTCAGGTCGTCGACCCACTGTGTCACCTTGCCAGCCCTTCATTCTTCTTCTCAATAAGACTTTCGAACATATCCAATCAAATTACTGCTGCTTCCTGAGCATCAACCAATATGAACCCCAAATCTCCTAAGTCTGTCTGTTCTTATTTATTTATTTTGGTCTTTTTGAGACACGGTCTCTCTCTGTGCCGCCACCCCAGGTCATTTTTTTTTTGTTTTATATTTTATTATTTTTATGTGTATTGAGTGTATTACTTGCATGTGTATAAATGCACCCGTGTGCAAAGCCAGAGGAGATCAGAAGCAGCTGTTAGATCCCCTGGAACTAGAGTTACTGACAGTTGTTAGATGCCACATGAGTGGTGGGAATTGAACCTGGGTCCTCTGCAACAGCAGTCAGTGATCTCAACCACTTTCCAGACTTTTTTTTTAGGACAGGGTCTCATGCATTCCAGGTTGGTCTTGAACTTGCAATGCGGCAAAGATGAACTTGAACTTCTAAGACTCCTGATTCCACTTCCAGAGTGTTGCAGAAGTGTGAAGTGTGCCACCACAGCTAGTTTATATAGCGCTGAGGATTGAATCCAAGGCCTTAGGCATGCGAGACAAGTATTCTATCAACTGAGTTACATCCCCAGCCCCCACGCTCCCCCCCCCATGTTGTGTGCTCTCCCACGGGGCAGCAAGCAATGAGCCCAGCTGGTTCAACTACAGGTGTGTTGCTAGTGGCCATTGACTGGGGGGTATCGAAGCTTTAAACGAACAACCAAAGGATTTGGAATCTGAGTCGAGCAGATGGCTTGGTGGGTGAGAGTCTTGCTTGGAATGCATAGAAATGATTCCTCCAGAATCAGGTAGTCCTCCTGACCCTGGGTTGGTCAGAAGAGAACCCCTGACCGAGTTGGTCCTTCCAGGATTGCCAACCCTCACAAGCAAGGGACTGGAGAGATGGCTTGGCAGTTAACTTCCTGTTCTTCCACAGGACCTGAGCTAGGTTCCCAGCACCCACATAGAGCAGTTCATAACTACCTGTAACTCCAGCTCCAGAGGATCTCATGCCCTCTTCTGATTTCCTTGGGTAACCCCCCCCAAAAAAAAATCCCCTTTAGTTCCAGCACTCAGGAGGGAGAGGCAGGTAGATCGCTGTGAACTCAAGGCCAGCCTACCTGGTCTACATAGTGAGTTCAGGCCAGCTGGCGCTACAGGGAGACCCTGTCTCAAATAGATTACCACTGCCACCACCACAAACAACAACAACAACAATAATAATAAAGATAAATAAATTAATTAGTTAAATAATCTTTAAAAAACACACACACAAGCAAAACAATTGTAAAAACTTAGCCTGGTCAGTCTGGTCTAAATAGTGAGTTCCAGGCCAACTGGGGCTACATCATGAGACTCTGTTTCAAAACAATCAAAGAAACAAACAAACAATAGTAAAAGTTTAAACTACTACGTTTTGAACTTGTTTGTTATATGGTAATAAATCATTGGAACAGACTATGCAAATTTTCAATTGTGGTTAATAATTATAAAGAAGCCCATTATATTATATTCCTACCAAGATAAGTAAGTTGGGACTAAGATGTTGCTCAGTGGTGGAGTGCTGGCCTAGCACTTTTGAGGCCCTGGGTTCAAAACTTCAAAGAAGAGGAGGAAGAAGAAGAAAAGGAGAAGGAAAAGGACAAGAAGAAGGAAGATGGAGGAGGTGCAGGAACATGCTCATTTTCCTATATTCTCAGAAACAGACCAAACAACAAAGAACCCAGAAATCATTCAACAAAATCATATAGTCTATTTTTGAAATTCTAACAAAGCATAAATCATTGCATATATACAACTAGCTACTCCAATTTTAAGTGCTCCTTTGGAGGAAGTGTGTTTGTTGTTGTTGTTGTTGTTGTTGTTGTTTTTTATCTTTTTGAGACAAGATCTCCCTATAGCCCCAGCTGGTCTGGAACTCACTCAGTAGACCAGGCTGGCCTTGAACTCAGAGATCCGCCCTCCCTCCTCTGCCTCCCTAGTGCTGGGATTAAAAGTGTAAGCCACCACACCTGGCTTATTATTATTAAGACTGAGTCTCAAGACCAGGCTGGCCTGGAACTCCCTATGTAGCCTAGGCTGGGCTTAATTCACTGTTCTCCCAGGGGCAGAGCAACCACACCCAGATGTTTGCCTTTTATTTTTAGTATACACATTTCATTTTTAAAATACTTTATTATTTTCATTTTATGTCTGTGAGTGTATTGCCTGAATGTGTGTAAGTGCACCCATGTCATGCAATGGCCATGGAGGTCAGAAGAAGGCATCAGATTTCCCCGGAACTTAGCTGCCATGTTGGGGCTGGAAATTGAACCTAGGTCCTCTGCAAGAGCAGCCAATGCTCTTAAGCACTGAGCCATCTCTCTAGCCTCTATTTTTAGTATATATTTAAAATTTTTAAATGTATTTTGTGTGTTGGGGGGGTATCTATGGGCATGTGGAGGCCAAAGTTCAACCCTGGAGCCAGCCACCAGATTTTCTGAGACAGAGTCTCTCATTGAGAGCTGCTCTGAACACTGGACTGGCGGGCCATCTAGCACCAGGAGTCTGCCTGTCTCAGCCTGTCCAGTGCTGGAATTACCAGTGTGAGCCAGGCTTTTTGGAGGGGTCTCAAACCCAAGTCCTCCTGCTCGTACTGCAAGCATTTTACTGACTGAGCCATCTCTCCATGCTTGCTTTTTAATTGCACATTGAATTCACCGAAGTTGTCAAAAGATAGGGCTGCTGGGGAACAGGTCAAAGAAGGAAGTTCAAGGAGAACAGAGCTTCTCCCAGGGGGCTTCTGGCAGGCTGGATCTCCGGAGGCTGGGTGAGGCTGGGTGAGGCTGGGTGAGGCTGGCAGGCCTGGGTGGACCTAGTTCTTTATTCAGACCTTTCCAAGGAAGGAATGGTGGGTTGTCACATTCCTCCTGAATATAGCACCTCACCCTTTGCCTATGTAGAGATGCTGTTTGCTTTGGTCACAAAAGCCAACATTTCTCCTCCAGACAGACTCACATAGCTCCAGGCCTGAGACCTTCCTGGTCTGTCTTTACACATTACCCACACATCTTTGCACAAGAGAAGATAAACAAGGCAAATAAACACAGGCTTCCCTCTCCTGTCAGCTCCAGGGGACACCCCACTTAGTTTTCCTTGTCTCTTGGCATGAAGATGAAACATGCCCCCTACGGTTCATTTTGTTTTCAAGAGCAGAAACAATTCTGGCTGGGGATGTAGCTCAGTTGATAGAGCGCTTGCCTAGTATGCATGAGGTACTGTGTTTGATCCCCCACACCACATAAAGCCAGATGGGGCGGTGTACACTTGTAATCTTAGCACTATGAAGGTGGATGCAGCAGAATCAGAAGTTCAAGGTCATTCTTAACTACAAAGTACGTTCAAGGCCCTCCTGGGGCACATGAAATCTGCTTCAGAAAATGAAAAAAGACACTAAGTCAGGCTCTGAACTAGACTGCAGCTGTATCCTAACAGTAAGAGCCTCCCCAGCCAGGAAGGCCAATCCCCTCATTCCCATTCAGACCCTACAAAGGGATGAGGGTATGGCCTCAAAGCCACTCTGCTAAAACCACTCTCATGTTCTGCTTCAAGCCCCGAGACTTCTGCCAAGGAGTCAGCCGGCCAAGGTTTAAGGGGAGAACAGTCTGAGTCTAGAGGCCAAGGCTGCACACAGGGCTGCATGCTGCTGGCCTTGGCACAGAACTGGGTGGCAGCACGCCGTGTGCACATGGGCTGAATTTCAATTGTTAGCTCAGGAAACAGAGAGTAAGTGTGGGTCTATAGTCAGCCACACAGGCAGGAGAAGTTCGCTTTGAAACCTGGGTGTGGGTATGTTGACATCCATCATAGCCCATGTGGAGGTTTTGTTTTTGTCTTGTTTTGTTTTGTTTTGAGACAGGGTCTCCAGATCAAACAAGCCATTAGCTTTCTGTGTAGCCAAGGATGACTCTGGACTACTGACCCTTCTGCCCTTACCTCTCAAGGACTGGGACCATATCCTAGGTCCCCACTCCCAGGTTATAGTGTGCTGGGATCAAATCTAGGGCTTCACACAAGCTAGACGACAAATATTCTACAAGTGAGCTACATCCTCAAGGAATTTTTTTTTGGAATATTTTTTTTTTTATGTGTATGAATGTACTGTCTGCATGTAGGTTTGTACACCTGTGTCATGCGATGCCCTGGAGGTCAGAAGAGGGTGTCGGATTCCCCTGGAGTTAAAGACAGTTCTCAGCCTCAATGTGGGTGCTGGAGATAGAACCCGGGTCCTCTGCAAGAGCAGTTGGCACTCTTAACCCCTAGGCCATCTCTCCAGCCCTCATCAAGGAATATTTTTAAGATCCTGCTGGGTGTCTGTGAACACACACACACACACACACACACACACACACACGAACGCACTCACATGCACATACATGTACCTACACAGAGAGTCTATTTAACAGCCTTTTGTATCAAGCAAAACATCAATAAAAATAAGAACAAAACAAGGTCGGGAGTTACTTTTGACTTTTCTGGAAGATCACCAACCAAGACAAAAGACGAGTGTGTCTATGAATCGGAAACGCCAAAGGGATTCTGGGGCAAAGAGCGACTGACGCGGCTGCCTGACGGCAACAGCGACAAAGGTGCAGTCCCAGACGAGGTCCCCGCTCAACCTTGATTTCTCACGATAGCAGACACCAGCAAGTGTTTCGTCTGCAGTTCTGTAGCCCAGGGCTAGAAAAACCAGCATTGTTGAGTTAAGTGCTCCTGAGTTCAAATGCCTGTGGCTGTGTGACCCTGGGGATATCCCAGCATTCCTGAACTTCCACTTCTTCAGCAGTGAAACAGGGAAAGTCCTACATGCCTGCCAGGCAAAGATTAAATGGGATAAGATCGTGTATCTCCAGCTCTACCTTCACAGTACGGCCACCCATGAACAGCGGTGTGGTGTTGTTTTTCCTCAGTCCTCACTTGGTGACATATCTGAGTATTGGTTTATACACAAGAGCCCCTCTCCAAGATTTGATCCCCCTTCAACCTGATCCCCAACAGGGCTGAGCACCTCTTTTTCTTTTCTTTTTTAATTTTTTTCTTTCTTTTTTTAAAATTTTTTGTATGTGTATGAATGTACTGTCTGCATGCAGGTTTGTGCACCCGTGTCATGCAATGCCATGGAGGTGAGAAGAGGGTGTCGGATTCCCCTGGAACTGGAGTTAAAGACCTTTCTCAGCCGCCGTGTGGGTGCTGGGGATCGAACCTGGGTCCTCTGCAAGAGCAGTTGGCGCTCTTAACCGCTAGGCCATCTCTCCAGCCCATGAGCACCTCTTTTTCAGGGAGATCTCATACTGTGCAAGTCTTAGGAAGACAGAGCCCCTCCTCCTCCAACTTTGGGTGCCGGTCGGACCACAGAGCATGTAGGAGAACTAGACCTAACCAATCGGATGCTCTAGCCAGAAACTGGGCCTCTTGAGTACCATGTAGATGCAGGGGCACGTAAGACACTTTCCAGAGTCTGG
>VZQC01001722.1:121504-211504 GCA_009823505.1 Rhizomys pruinosus | reverse complement strand
AGTGGTGGACTGGTAAGTTGCCTTGCTCAAGTAAACCACCCCCCCCCCCGCCCCTTGTCAATGGGAGACAGGAAGGTAGGAGCCGGACTTACTGAAAAGAAAAACAAGGATTTGGAGAGGGGAAAGGGATAGAGAGGTTAACAGGGGATTAGAGAATGTAGCAAAGTCTATTATTAGGAGAAGTTGAAGTTGTGGAAGGATAGTGGGGGGGGGGGTTCAGTGGATAAGAGCACTGGCTGCTCTTGAAGAAAGACCTGGGCTCCATTTCCAGCACTCACCTGGTGGCTAAAACAACCAATCTGTAACCATTTCCAGTGGATCCAATGCCCTCTTCGACCTCCTCAGGCATTGCATGACATGAATGCACTACATGCATACAGGCAACACACACACAAATACACATAAGGCCATCAAGTAGGGCCTGGCAGTGGCACAAGCCTCTAATCTCAGTATTCGGGATGCAGAGGCCGCCGCTCTCTGTGACTTCAATCAAAGTTGGCCTGGTCTACAAGCAAGTTCTAGGTCTACAAACCAGGCCTACATAGTGTCTCATGTACACACACAAAAAATATTTTACTTGTATCTATTGAAAACCATGAAGGGGACACATTGTTCATCGCAATCCCCCCCCAGACCATGTCTCTCTATTTTAGTCTAGGCTGGTGTCAAACTCATAGTCCTCCTGCCTCAGTTCCTGAGTGGTTCGGGATTCCAGGCATACTCCACCACACCTTAGCAGTTCTGACTAAGCCACTGCCACCCGTGCTGATTGTTTTTTTTTTTTTTTACATTTATTTCTTTTGTGTGTGGTGGGTTGAGCACTTGACATGGGGTGTGTGTGGAGGAGGTCGGAGGGCAATTTTCAGGAATTTTCTTCTTCTACCATGGGGGTTCTGGGGATTGAACGAAGGTCGTCGACCCACTGTGTCACCTTGCCAGCCCTTCATTCTTCTCAATAAGACTTTCGAACATATCCAATCAAATTACTGCTGCTTCCTGAGCATCAACCAATATGAACCCCAAATCTCCTAGAGACTGTGGTTCTATTTATTTATTTTGGTTTCTTTTTGAGACACGGTCTCTCTCGTTGCCGGCCACCCAGGTCATTTTTTTTTTTTATATTTTATTATTTTTTTATGTGTATTGCGTGTATTACTTGCATGTGTATAAATGCACCCGTGTGCAAAGCCAGCGAGAAATTCAGAAGTAGATGTTAGATCCCCTGGAAATAGAGTTACTGACAGTTGTTAGATGCCACATGAGTGGTGGGAATTGAAACTGGGGTCCTCTGCAACCGCAGTCAGTGATCTCAACACTTCCAGACTTTTTTTTAGGACAGGGGTCTCATGCATCCGGTTGGTCTGAACTTGCAATGCGCAAAGATGAAACTTTGGAACTTCTAAGACTTCCTGATTCCACTTCCAGAGTGTTGCAGAAGTGTGAAGTGTGCCACCACAGCTAGTTTATATAGCGCTGAGGATTGAATCCAAGGCCTTAGGCATCGGAGACAAGCACTTTATCAAATGAGTTACATCCCCAGCCCCCACGCTCCCCCCCCCATGTTGTGTGCTCTCCCACGGGGCAGCAAGCAATGAGCCCAGCTGGTTCAACTACAGGTGTGTTGCTAGTGGCCATTGACTGGGGGGTATCGAAGCTTTAAACGAACAACCAAAGGATTTGGAATCTGAGTCGAGCAGATGGCTTGGTGGGTGAGAGTCTTGCTTGGAATGCATAGAAATGATTCCTCCAGAATCAGGTAGTCCTCCTGACCCTGGGTTGGTCAGAAAAGAACCCCTGACCGAGTTGGTCCTTCCAGGATTGCCAACCCTCACAAGCAAGGGACTGGAGAGATGCTTGGCCGTTAACTCCGTTCTTCCAAGGGACCTGAGCAGGTTCCAGCACCCACCTTAGCAGCAGTTCCTAATACCTGTAATCCAGCTCCAGGAAATCTCATGCCATCTTCTGATTTCCTTGGGTAGCCCCCCCCCCCAAAAAAAACTCCCCTTAGTTCCAGCACTCAGGATTGAGCGGCAGGTAGATCGCTGTGAAACTCAGGCCCGCCTACCTGGTCTACATCGTGAGTTCCGGGACAGCTGGGCGCTACAGGAGACCCTTCTCCAAATAGATTACCCACTGCCACCACCACAACAAACAACAACAATAATAAAGAAAATCATTAATTAGTTAAATAATCTTTAAAAAACACACAAGCAAAACAATTGTAAAAAATTTTAGCCTGGGGCTGGAGAGAGTCCTAGCGGTTAAGAGCGCGCGGACGTCTTAGCAGAGGACCCGGGTTCGATCCCAGCACCAATGGCGGCTGAGAACCGTCGAAAACTCCAGTTCCAGGGCACTCCAGTTACAGGGGAAATCGCGAACCCTCTTCTGACAATCACCGGCGTCATGCACGACACGGGTGCCACAGACCTGCATGCAGACAGTTCATCTATACACATACGAAAATAAATAAAATAAATAAAAAAAAAAATTAAAAACAAAAAAAAAAAAAAAAAAAATTAGCCTGGTCAGTCTGGTTTAAAATGTGAGTCCAGGCCAGCTGGGGTCATCATTAGACTTGTTTCAAGAACAATTCTCAAAGAAAACAACACAACACAATAGTAAACGTTTTTAAACTACTACGTTTTGAACTTGTTTGTTATATGGTAATAAATCATTGGAACAGACTATGCAAATTTTCAATTGTGGTTAATAATTATAAAGAAGCCCATTATATTATATTCCTACCAAGATAAGTAAGTTGGGACTAAGATGTTGCTCAGTGGTGGAGTGCTGGCCTAGCACTTTTGAGGCCCTGGGTTCAAAACACTTCAAAGAAGAGGAGACGAAGAAAAACGGACAGGGACAAGGGACAAGAAGAAGGCAGATGAGGGGTGCAAGGAACATGCTCCTTTTCCGATCGTCTCAGAAAAAAACCAGGAACAAACAAAACCAAAGACCCCAAAGATCATTCAACAAAATCATATAGTCTATTTTTGAAATTCTAACAAAGCAAACTTGCACATATACAACTAGTACCTCCAATTTAAGTGCTCCTTTGAGGAAGTGTGTTTGTTTTTGTTGTTGTCGTTGTTGTTGTTTTTTATTCCTTTTTGAGACACGATCTCCCTATAGCCCCAGCTGGTTCTGGACAACTCACTCAGTAGGGACCAGGCTGGCCTTTGAACTCAGAGATCCGCCCTTCCTCCTCTTGCCTCCCTAGTGCTGGGATTAAAAGGTAAGACACCACACCTGGCTTATTATTATTAAGACTGAGTCTCTCACGACCAGGGCTGGCCTGGAACTCCCTATGTAGCCTAGGCTGGGCTTAATTCACTGTTCTCCCAGGGGCAGAGCAACCACACCCAGATGTTTGCCTTTTATTTTTAGTATACCCCATTTATTTTATATTATACTTTATATTCATTTATGTCTGTGAGTGTATTTTGCCTGAATGTGTGTAAGTGCACCCATTCATGCAAATGCAGGCCATTAGAGGGCATCAGACCCCATGAAACTAGATTTACAGCTGTTTGTTTGGAACTGGGAATATGGGTGCTGGGAACAGAAACCAGATCCTCTGCAAGAGCAGCCAATGCTCTTACGCACTGAGCCATCTCTTAGCCTCATTTTAGTATATATTTAAAATTTTTAAAATGTATTTTGTTTGTTGGGGGGGGTAAATCTAATGGGCATGTTGGAGGCCAAAGTTAACCCTGGAGCCAGCCACCAAGGTTTTTTGAGACAGAGTCTCCATTGCGAGCTCTCTGAACCACTGGGGACTGGCGGGCCACTCTAGCCCAGGAGTCTGCTCGCTCAGCTGTCCAGTGCTGGAATACCAGCTGTGAGCAGGCTTTTTGGGAGGGGTCTCAAACCCAAGTCCTCTGCTCGTACTGCCACGCATTTTACTGGACTTGAGCCATCTCTCCATGCTTGCTTTTTAATTGCACATTGAATTCACCGAAGTTGTCAAAAGATAGGGCTGCTGGGGAACAGGTCAAAGAAGGAAGTTCAAGGAGAACAGAGCTTCTCCCAGGGGGCTTCTGGCAGGCTGGATCTCCGGAGGCTGGGTTGAGGTCTGGGTTGGGTGAGCTGGGTGACGGGCTGGCAGGCCCTGGGTGGACTAGTTCTTTATCAGACCTTCCAAGGACGGAATGGTGGGTTGTCACATTCCTCCTGAATATAGCACCTCACCCTTTGCCTATGTAGAGATGCTGTTTGCTTTGGTCACAAAAGCCAACATTTCTCCTCCAGACAGACTCACATAGCTCCAGGCCTGAGACCTTCCTGGTCTGTCTTTACACATTACCCACACATCTTTGCACAAGAGAAGATAAACAAGGCAAATAAACACAGGCTTCCCTCTCCTGTCAGCTCCAGGGGACACCCCACTTAGTTTTCCTTGTCTCTTGGCATGAAGATGAAACATGCCCCCTACGGTTCATTTTGTTTTCAAGAGCAGAAGAAACATTCGGCTGGGGATGTAGCTCAGTTGATAGAGCGCTTGCCTTTGCCTTAGATGCATGAGGTCCTGTGTTTTGATCCCCCACACCACATAAAGCCAGATGGGGCGGTGTACACTTGTAATCTTAGCACTATGACGGTGGAGGCAGTAGAATCAGAAGTTCAAGGTCCTTTTTAGCTACCAAGTTACGTTCAAGGCCCTCCTGGGGCACATGAAATCTGCTTCAGAAAATGAAAAAAGACACTAAGTCAGGCTCTGAACTAGACTGCAGCTGTATCCTAACAGTAAGAGCCTCCCCAGCCAGGAAGGCCAATCCCCTCATTCCCATTCAGACCCTACAAAGGGATGAGGGTATGGCCTCAAAGCCACTCTGCTAAAACCACTCTCATGTTCTGCTTCAAGCCCCGAGACTTCTGCCAAGGAGTCAGCCGGCCAAGGTTTAAGGGGAGAACAGTCTGAGTCTAGAGGCCAAGGCTGCACACAGGGCTGCATGCTGCTGGCCTTGGCACAGAACTGGGTGGCAGCACGCCGTGTGCACATGGGCTGAATTTCAATTGTTAGCTCAGGAAACAGAGAGTAAGTGTGGGTCTATAGTCAGCCACACAGGCAGGAGAAGTTCGCTTTGAAACCTGGGTGTGGGTATGTTGACATCCATCATAGCCCATGTGGAGGTTTTGTTTTGTCTGTTTTGTTTTGTTTTGCGACAGAGTCTCCAGATCAAACAAGCCATTAGCTTTCTGTGTAGCCAAGGATGACTCCTCATTCCCCTGCCTTTACCCTTCAAGGGATGGACCATTTATCCTAGCTCCCCACTCCCACGGTTCTAGTGTGTGGAATATCACAATCTAGGGTCTTCACCACAAGCTAGACGCACAAAATATTCTACCAAGTGCGCTACATCTCAAGGAATTTTTTTTTGGAATATTTTTTTTTTTTTATGTGTCTGAATTTACTGTCTGCAGTTAGGTTTGTGCACCTGTGTAATGCGATGCCCTGGAGGTCAGAAGCGGGTGTCGGATTTCCCCTGGCGTTAAAGACAGTTCTCAGCCCAATGTGGGTGCTGGACGATAGAACCGGGGTCCTCTGCAAGAGCAGTTGGCCCTCTTAACCCCTAGGCCATCTCTCCAGTGCTCATCAAGAATCTTTTAGTCCTGGTGGGTGGCTGTGAAAACACACACACACACACACACACGAACGCCCTCACATGCACATACATGTACCTACACAGAGAGTCTATTTAACAGCCTTTTGTATCAAGCAAAAAATCAATAAAATAAGAACAAACCAAGGTTCGGGGAGTTACTTTTGACTCTTTCTGGAAAGATCACCCAAACCAAGAAAGACGGTGTGTCTATGAATCGGAAACGCCAAAGGGATTCTGGGGCAAAGAGCGACTGACGCGGCTGCCTGACGGCAACAGCGACAAAGGTGCAGTCCCAGACGAGGTCCCCGCTCAACCTTGATTTCTCACGATAGCAGACACCAGCAAGTGTTTCGTCTGCAGTTCTGTAGCCCAGGGCTAGAAAAACCAGCATTGTTGAGTTAAGTGCTCCTGAGTTCAAATGCCTGTGGCTGTGTGACCCTGGGGATATCCCAGCATTCCTGAACTTCTACTTCTTCAGCAGTGAAACAGGGAAAGTCCTACATGCCTGCCAGGCAAAGATTAAATGGGATAAGATCGTGTATCTCCAGCTCTACCTTCACAGTACCGCCACCCATGAACAGCGGTGTGGTGTTGTTTTTCCTCAGTCCTCACTTGGTGACATATCTGAGTATTGGTTTATACACAAGAGCCCCTCTCCAAGATTTGATCCCCCTTCAACCTGATCCCCAACAGGGCTGAGCACCTCTTTTTCTTTTCTTTTTTAATTTTTTTCTTTCTTTTTTTAAAATTTTTTTCATTGTGTAGAATTGTACTGTCTGCCATGCAGGTTTGTGCACCCGTGTCATGCAATGCCATGGCGGTGCGCAGAGGCGTGTTCGATTTCCCCTGGAAAGGTAAAGTGGAGTTAAAGGACCTTTTCAGCCGCTGTGTGGGTGCTGGGGGATCGACCGGGTACTCTGCAAGAGCAGTTGGCGCTCTTAACCGCTAGGCCCATCTTTCCAGCCAACTGCGCACCTCTTTTTCAGGGAGATCTCATACTGTGCAAGTCTTAGGAAGACAGAGCCCCTCCTCCTCCAACTTTGGGTGCCGGTCGGACCACAGAGCATGTAGGAGAACTAGACCTAACCAATCGGATGCTCTAGCCAGAAACTGGGCCTCTTGAGTACCATGTAGATGCAGGGGCACGTAAGACACTTTCCAGAGTCTGGGGGTGCAACGTCAGTGTCAGTGGGCTCCCAGCGTTTGCTGCATAGCCGCCCAAGACTGGCCACTTCCTGCTCACAGCCTGGTTCTCCACCCTTCTGGTCAGTTCTGTCAGCTGTGGTATCTCCTTGCAACACATTCCTTCTGGGAATGAGGCAGATAGAGCTGAATGTTATTGCTTCAAATTACGAAGTTTCTTGTGCAAGAACAAGACAATTTATAGTACTGGAACATCTGTGTTGTCAGGAGTGAAGGAGCCAGACTGTGGTGTTCCAAGCTGGTCACTCTCTGTGACAACCAACACCAGGCAAGAGGCTGGCAGAGATCTGCCACAGCTGCCCCGGGCTTCGGGAGGCCTGCTCTGCCCTTTGATGTGGGTAGAAACCCTCAGACAAGTCTTATGAAATCTCAAAGCTAGCAACAGGATGAGAACACTAGACAGGCGAGTTCCTGGTTCAAAGTTATAAACAGTGGCTATAAAAATGAAAACAAGATTTCCCTTGATAAACATAAAGTCAAAGGCAAGAAAATGTGGCAATTGCTGGATTTTCTTATCCCTGTATCCAGGAGGGTTTACTTAGGTGTCGATTTTTCTTCTCACACCACGAGCCATAAAAAGAAGCCAATGTTGCACAGGGTGAGCCTGTTAGGAGACCCAGAGTGACGATGGGTTCCATCTCACAGCTGCCAGGCCTGGCCATGTGCCCACCTTCCCATTTTCTTCCATCCCCCGCTGGCAAATGACAGGTAATGACCCGTCATGACGCTGAGTTGCACACCCCAAGCCAGCTGTCATATCTTTTTTGGACCCTTCTAAAGACCCTTTTGATCCCTGCTCTACCTAAGGCCCTGCTGTGGTTTGAACTTTAACTGCCCTTGGCTCACCTGTTCGAACCCTTGGTGGTGGTGTGTGGGAAGGTTATGGCAACTTTAGGAGGTGGAGACTTGCTACAGGAAGTGGGTCACTGGGGTGTGCTTTAAGGTTTTATAGCCCTTCCTCCTGCCTGTCCTCTGTTTCTTGACAGGAAGAAATGTGACGAGCTACCTCCTTCTCCTGCCATGGTCCGACATGCCTTCTGGCCATTACAGACTATAGTTCCTTGAACTATAAGGCAGCATAAACCCTTCCATGTATTGCTTTTGTCCAATATTTTATGTCATAGTAACAGGAAGAGTAACTGATGCAGGCACACCGGGGAATGTGTGGTCATTTTTCTTGTCTTATTAGAAAGCACTTTGAAGGGCAGCATCAGGCTCAGAAATAGTATCAGTGCATGTTGAATGAATGTGTGTGGGAGACCCAACCCTATGTGAAGGGCTGTGTCGATCTGCCACTCCGTGAGTTTACAGTTGGTAACAACATAGCAAATTGGCCTCAGAGATCTGTGATGGACAGAGGTGTGCCTTCCTGCGTTTATTGCCTGGAACTTTGGGGGAGGTCCATAGGAACAGGACCTTGGGCACCAAGGAATGAGAATAGATTGAAGAAGAACTATTGACTCAGCAAGCAGCTATCCAGTGCCTTGTGCTGACTGGCCAACACTAAAGGGGAAAGGCAGAATTCTAGGGGACATAAGAATCCATCTCTGCCTGGCATCAGTACCATGGGCACTCTCCTCCTCAGCCCTCACAGGGGAGGTGATATTCTTTTTTTTTTTAATTTTATTTATTTTGTATGTGCATTGAATGTTATATCTGCATATGTTTAAATGCAACCCATGTTGTGCAATGCCAAAATGTTCAGAAGAGGGTGTTAGATTCCCCTGGAAATGGAGTTCCCTGGAATTGGAAGTTACAGACAGGTTCTCAGCCGCCATGGGGTGCTTGGGATCGAACCCGGGTTCTCTGCAAGAAAATTTTGTGCTCTTAATCTTGCTCAGGCTATCTCTCTAAGCCCCCACGGGACAAAAACTTCTTAACCAAAACTTTGGGTTGTCCGATTCCTTCAGGCCTCCACACAACTCTGTGTTCACTTTCTTGGTGTGTTGTTGTTGGTTGTGGTGGTGGTGGTTTATGTGTGTTGTGGTGTGTGTGTGTGTGTGCGTTGTGTCGGCGTGTGTTGTGTGTGTTGTTTGTGTGTGCGTGTGCGGGAGAGGTAGACAGAGACAGAGCGACAGAGAGGACAGAGAGACAGAGATGGGGTATGGCACCCTTGTTGGGGGTTCATGTGGTGGCCAAGGACTCCACTGTGTGGAGTCAGTTCTCCCCCACCTTTTATGTGGTTCTGAGGCCTGGGAATTCAGGTCACCAGGCTTTGCTGCCACCTTTAATGGCTGAGCCATCCTGCTGGGCCCCTACCTTATTGTTATTATTATTGGTTCTTTTCTTTTTTTAATTTTTTAAATTTTTTATTATTATTTATTTATTTATTTTATGTGTATGATGTACCGTCTGCATTGCAGGTCTTGTGCACCCATGTCATTGCAATGCCTCAGAGGTCAGAAGCGGGTCTCGGATTCCTCAAGAAAAACTGAAGGCCCAGATTAACTAAGGTCTTTGTTTTCTCAAGGTCAGTTTGAGGATCTGGTCCTCAGGCGTCCTCTCAGGTTTTCTTTGGGGGGAGGAGGGTGGGAGCACCTTGCTCATTTCAGCTTTTCATTTATCAGTTCCATCCACTCGAGGGACAAAAAATCAGGCTTCCTTTTCTGAAGCCTGAGCAGACTTTCCTCTTTAGACTGGTGTGTCCAGATTTTTATGTATGCCGAAGACCCCCAACTCAGGTCTTCACATTTACACAGCATGCACTTTACCCACTCAGCCATGTCCCTGCGGTACACACACACACCCATGAAAATAATATAAAAATGAGATTTTTTTGTTGTTGTTTTTTAATTAATTAATTAAATTTGGTGCTGAAGGGATGGCTCAGTGTTTAAGAGCACCGAGAGTACCTCTTGCAGAGACCCCGGGGGTTCAATCCCAGCAACCATATGGCAGCTAAAGAACTGTCTTTAACTCCAGTTCCAGGGGAATCCGACGCCCTTTCTGACCTCTGTGGCATTGACAACATGGGATTTTACCAACCTACATGCAGGACAATACATTCATACACCATAAAATAATATATTAAAAAATTTAAAAAAAGGATCTCCAGAAAATTTAATTGACCTAAATGTAATTACATTCAATTTTCCACGGGTTTCTTGTGGACCAGGGGTAGGCATAAATACCAATAACCTCTGGGTCCCTTCCCTAGCTAACACAGATAAAACACACATAGCGAGGGATATGGATACACCTTCATATTTACATCTCACTTTTACTTTACAGTTCAGTGGCAGAAATATTTACAGAAAATACAATAGAAAAAGACTATGCCCTTTTTTTTTTACTTTTTAAAATTTTAAATTTTATTTATTTTTTTATTCTTTTATTAATTTTTATTTTATTTCTGTATTGCGTATGCATGTACTGTCTGCATGCCAGTTTGTGCACACGTGTCGTGCAATGCCGCGGAGGTCAAAAAGGGAAAAGAGGGTCTCGGCTTTCCCCTGGAAATGGAGTTCTCCTGGAATGGAGTTAAGACGGTTCTCGGACGCCAGTGGGTGCTGGGGGATAGAACCCCGGGTCCTCTGTAAGAGCGGGTTGGCGCTCTTAATTGCTGGCCATCTCTCCAGCCCCAAATTTTATTTATTTTTTATGTGTAGAATGTATTGTCTGTCTGCATGCAGATTTGTACACCCGGTCAATGCAATGCGCGGAGGTTGGAAGAGTGCATTGGATCCCTGGAACTGGAGTTCTGGAATTGGAGTTTACAGATGGTTCTCGCCCCATGTGGGTGCTGGGGATCGAACCCAGGCCTTCTGCAAGAGCAGTCACGTTCTCTAACCGATAGGCCATCTCTCCAGCTCCTCCCATGCCCCTTTTCTAAGCCTAGGGGAAACAATCTGCGGCAGACGGGGGCATGGTAGAAGTAGGGCTGCGTTAGGGTGAATGGTTGATGATGAAACTACAGCAATATAGTCTGGGGACACTTATTGATCAACTTGATTGAATATATAAGCCCCTCCAGCTGGATTGTGGGAGCTGAAGGCTGTGTGGGTTTGGGCCATAGCTGCTTGCAAATTGGTTTTTCGTGAAGGAGGCTTGTATTCACTACTTATAAACTTATTGTTAAAAATATCAAATAAAAAAAGAAAAAAGATCCTATCTTGGCAATATACTGAAATTCATATAAATGGTCTATATATTTTCAAGCAAATAATGATGCTGCTTAGTTTTCACCACAACTGCCAAGCCCTTCGGAGAATACCTTGGTCATGGTGGGAGACGAGGACTTGGAATTTGATTTGCTTCAACAAACAGGTACTGGGCACCTACTATATGCAAGACACCACGGAATCCCAAATGACACTTTTCCCTCACCACTGAAGAGCAGAGCCCGTGAAGAGCAGGGGTGGATCGGAGAAAACCCTGAGTGCACAGCTCTCCCAGTGGTGCCACTGTCCCCGCAGTCTGTCCCCTAAGGGAGGGAGGCTGTCCCTGCAGTCTGTCCCCTCGGGAAGGGAGGCTGTCCCTGCAGTCTGTCCCCTCGGGAAGGGAGGCTGTCCCTGCAGTCTGTACCCTCGGGAAGGGAGGCTGTCCCTCCAGTCTGTCCCCTCGGGAAGGGAGGCTGTCCCTGCAGTCTGTCCCCTCGGGAAGGGAGGCTGTCCCTGCAGTCTGTCCCCTAAGGGAGGGAGGCTGTCCCTGCAGTCTGTCCCCTCGGGAAGGGAGGCTGTCCCTGCAGTCTGTCCCCTCGGGAAGGGAGGCTGTCCCTGCAGTCTGTCCCCTAAGGGAGGCTGTCCCTGCAGTCTGTCCCCTCGGGAAGGGAGGCTGTCCCTGCAGTCTGTCCCCTCGGGAAGGGAGGCTGTCCCTGCAGTCTGTCCCCTCGGGAAGGGAGGCTGTCCCTGCAGTCTGTCCCCTAAGGGAGGCTGTCCCTGCAGTCTGTCCCCTCGGGAAGGGAGGCTGTCCCTGCAGTCTGTCCCCTTGGGAAGGGAGGCTGTCCCTCCAGTCTGTCCCCTCGGGAAGGGAGGCTGTCCCTGCAGTCTGTCCCCTCGGGAAGGGAGGCTGTCCCTGCAGTCTGTCCCCTAAGGGAGGGAGGCTGTCCCTGCAGTCTGTCCCCTCAGGAAGGGAGGCTGTTCCTGCAGTCTGTCCCCTCAGGAAGGGAGGCTGTCCCTGCAGTCTGTACCCTCGGGAAGGGAGGCTGTCCCTCCAGTCTGTCCCCTCGGGAAGGGAGGCTGTCCCTCCAGTCTGTCCCCTCGGGAAGGGAGGCTGTCCCTGAAGTCTGTCCCCTTGGGAAGGGAGGCTGTCCCTCCAGTCTGTCCCCTAGGAAGGGAGGCTGGTCCCTTGCAGTCTGTCCCTCAGGAAGGGAGGCTGTCGGGGGAATTCTGGAAACAGACCAGTGCACACCAAAGACCACATGAACACACACTGTCTTTTCAGATCTGGCCTGAACAGGCTCCCAAGGCTGAACAGGAGCTGCTGCCAGCAGTCTCCCAGGATGGCCGTCGCTGTCTGTGACAGTTCTGCTCAAGGCTGAGTCTCTGTGGGGAAGCTCCACTTTCCAATAGGCATACCCTTGGAGGACGCTCCTCTGTAGAGGTCAGTCTTCAAGCCAGCCGCTTCAGGAGCTTACTCCCTGTGGGTGGCCACAGGCACTGCCAAGGTTGGCCACAGCTCCAGGTATTTCATGTTCATAGGTGAATCCAGAGAGTGAGCTCCCTAAAATTGAGGAGCTGGAAGAGGAGGGAGGTGCTCAGATACACATGTGCATAGCACATATCTGTGTATAACTGGGGAGCGCTGTCCTACCACATAATTATCTTTTTCCAAAGGGCCAAAGGCCAGGTGAGGGTCTTAGGAGGAAACCCTAGACAAAAGAGAGGTGCATACCAGGTTGAAGAGGGGAGAGTCCTCTGTCCCCTGTGCTCCCAGCCATAGCAGCAAAGTATGGGAGCTTCAGCTTCAGAAGGGAGCAGGAATAGCTCCAGCCTAATCCTTGGGAAATTCTCTCCTAAAAAGGAGATATTTTACAGTCTCTTTTTCATATTTCATAAATCTTCATAAGTCTTTGGAGAAAGACTTCGTGCCAGGTGTGATGATGCATAACTCTTGATCCTATGATCCAACAATAGGAGGCTAAAACAGGAGGCTCAGGAGTTTGAATCCAACCTGGGATGGATTAAGACTGTGTCTAAGAAACAATGAAAACAAGCCGGGAGTGGTGGCACATGTCTTTAATCCCAGCACTTGGGAGGCAGAGGGAGGTGGATCTCTGTGAGTTCAAGGCCAGCCTGGTTCTTCAGATTGAGCTCAGGTCTAGGTAGGACTAATGGGAGACCCGTCTCAAAAATTACCCAAAAAAAAAAAAAAAAAAAAAAAAGAATAAAAACAAATATACATGGTAATATTATTTTGAGTTGACCAGAACTGGCTTGAACGTACTCTGTAACCTTGATGGACCTTGAACGTGCAATCCTCTCCCAGCGGCCTCCTCTAAATAGGTGGGATTTCAGGCCTGCACCACAAGGCCTGGCAACTCTAAACAGTTTAAGTGCAAAGATTCCTTTAACCTCACACAGTGCTGGGAACTAGATATCATCATCATCCCATGTTTCAAGGGCCGAAACTGAGTTCCAGAAAGCTTAATTCATTTGCTCCTAGTTACAGTCAGGATTCTGGAGCAGGCTTCTTTCTACCTCCTCTCCCCTCCTCCCGGAACCGCCCTGCTGCGGAGGCCTCAGTGATGTCTGTGTGTGGCAGCACATTGAGTGCTGCTCTGCCGGAATCGTTTTTTGCTTCATTCGTGCAGGTATTTGTTGGAGAAGGATCTGATAAGGTGGAGCCCTGAACCCCTCAGGCCCAAGAAATCATCATCATGCACCCAGTCAACCACTAAGACTCTTTTGCCTCCCTAACCTGAAGTCAGCCTTTTATTTTTTTTTTTTTATTTTTGGACTTTTCGAGACAGGGTTTCCCTGTAGCCCTAGCTGGCCTGGAACTCACTGTATAGACCAGGCTGGCCTTGAACTCACAAAGATCCGCCTGCCTCTGCCTCCCAAGTGCTAGGATTAAAGGCGTGAACTCAGCCTTTTAAAACTATTTCACAGGCCATGGTCAAGGGCACTGACACAATGTAACCTTGAGGCACAAATGGTTTCTGCAATCACAGGCTGATCTGCAAAGTTTCGGAACAGACTTTCCCGAAGAGTGATGCAACGGAAGCTGGCAGCAAGCCTTCCCTCTGACCCAGGGGCCGTTCAACCTACTTTTCTATTGCCATTTTCATGTGTGTGTTTGGTATGTGCATACGTGCATGTGGAGGCTGGTGTTAGGGATCATCCTCAATTGTTCTTCCGCATTATTCAACAAGGCAGGGTCTGTCAATCAAACAGAGCTCAAAGAAATGGCTGGTTCTGCTGGCCAGTTGCTCTGGGGATCCTGTCTCTGTCCTTCGAGGCTAGAATTACAGGCAGGATTCGATGCCCACTCCAAATTTCACATGGGTTTCTGGGGATTTCTGGGGTTTCTCCAGTCCCCAAGCTTGTGTGGTAAACTCTTTAATCCCTGAACCACACTTTAATCTCTGAACCATCTCTCTAGCCCTAATTTTTTAAATTACATTTATTTCTTTGGTATGTGTGTGTGTGTGTGCATATGTGTGCATGTATGTGTCATGGCACATGTGTGGAGATCAGAGGACGACTGGCAGGAGTTGCTTCTCTTCTGCAGCTGTGTGGATCCTGAGGATCAAACCCAGGTTTTCGGGCTTGGCAGGAGCCACCTTTGCCCATGGAACTTTCTTTCTGGCCCTCTGTAAACTGTTAAACCTGCTTTTCCTGTTCCTAAATGGACGATGGAATGCAACCTTTCTATTCTTAGCCAAAATTTCAGATTATTTATTGACAAGTAGTTTTAGTTACTAGTTCCTACTACCTATTGCAGTATTTTTTTTTTTTTTGAGACTGGATCTCCCTGTAGCTCAGGCTGTCCTGGAACTTGCTATGTATGTACACCAGGCTGGCCTCAAATTCACAGAGACCCACCTGCCTCTGCCTCTCAAGTGCTGGAATTAAAGGCATGTACCACCACACCTTGCTCTATTGCAATATTTATTTATTTATTTATTATTTAGTTATTTATTATTTATTTTGGTCTTTTCACAGACAGGGTTTCCCTGTAGCCCCAGCTGTCCTGGAATTGCTCTGATAGACCAGGCTGGCCTTGAACTCAACAAAGATCCGCCTGCGTCTCCCTCTCGTGCTTAGGATTAAAGGAGTGCGTCACCGCACCCAGCCTATTTTTATTTTTTGTGTGTTCATGTATTGCCTGCCTGTTTCTAAGTGCAGCCATGACCTGCAATGCCCATGGTGGACAGAAGAGGGAATTGGATCCCCTGGAACTGGAGTTACAGACAGTTGTTAGCTGCCATGTGGGTGCTGGGATTTGAACCCAGGAGTTCTGCAAGAACAGCCAGTGTTCTTAACTGCTGAGCCATCTGTCTAGCCCCCTCTATGCAGTATTTTTATGTTAAGTATAAGTTTCAGGCCAACTATTCAGGTCCATTTGCCTTTAAAATAATCCATCTGTCCATTCCCTAAACTGACTAGACAGGGACGAGATGGAGATGTTCCAGAAAGCCAGACATAGGCTACATGCCTGAAATCCCGGCATTTTTGAGAATGGGATGGGAGGACCAGGAGTTCAAGGCCAGCCTGGGCTACATAGTTAACGAGGCAAGCCTCAGCTACAAGAGCCTGTCTCAAAAACAAAAATAAAACAAACAGGGGCTAGAGAGATAGCCTAGTGGTTAAGAGCACTGACTGCTCTTGCAGAGGACCCGGGTTCAATCCCCAGCACCCACATGGCGGCTGAGAACCGTCTGTAACTCCAATTCCGGAGAACTCCAGTTCCAGGTGAATCCGAGACCCTCTTCTGACCTCACGCGGCATTGCACGACACTGGTGCACAAACCTACATGCAGACAGTACATTCTAGACACATACAAAAAAAAAAAAAACGAAAAAAAGGGAAAAAAAAAACAGCAATAAAGAAACTAGACATAAAGCAACATGGTGGCAAACCTAAATGACCTATTCTAGTGGGCATGGTGGCGCACGCCTTTAATCCTAGCACTTGGGAGGCAGAGGCAGGCGGATCTTTGTGAGTTCAAGGCCAGCCTGGGTCTTACACAGCGAGTTCCAGGCAGCTGGGGCTACAGGGAGACCCTGTCTCGGGAAGCCCAAAAAAAAAAAAAAAAAAAAAAAAAAACATTTATTTCTTTATTGTTGTTGTTTATGTGCGTAGCCTTATGTATATGGTCCTGCATGTGTAGAGTTGAGAAGACAGCTTTGTGGAGTCAATTCTGTCCTTTCACCTTTATGTGGGTTCTGGGGATCAAACTCAGGTTGTCAGGGTTTTATGGCAAGCTCTTTTCCCCACTGAGCCGTCTCGCTGGACACTATTTGAGTGGGGGGGGGCACATATGGAGGCCAGAGGACCACCTTCAGAAATAGTTCTCTCCTTCCCCCATGTGGACCCCAGGGAGAGAACTCAGGTGGTCAACCTCGGCAGCACGGCCCTTCCTCTCTGAGCCATCTCACAGGTCCCCATGCAGCAAATTCTTTGCAAGTCACAAAGGGATTATGGCTTAGAGGACTGAGTCCCTGTATGTATCTCTATGCCTCTCCTGCTAGTATTCAGACAAATGAACCTCACAAATACCCTTGAGGACCAGGAATAAAAGAGAACCCACCACCAGCCTGCTTATGAGCAAAGCTTCTGGGGCTAGAAAAGGATTGGCTGGAAGAGAGAGCACACAAAGGGCAGAAGGAAACCGGCGTTGGTGGTGGAGCAGGCGAGATGCCCAGCGGAAGCTGGGCAGACCAGGGAAAGCTCTAGAAACAAAGACGCGCACGCCCTAGAGGACAGGGGCTGGCTACAATGAAAGCAGGTAGTCTGTTACCATAGCAGCAGAGCCCAGCATGGACTCTCATCTCAAGCAACTGGAGACCCCTCCTTTCCCAGCCCTGCAGGAGACCAAAGTCTGATTCTGCAGAAGAATTTCAGCCAAAGGTTCCAGACGTGTGAACCCCAGGGCACTGGGGAGGAGACAGGGCAACTGGGCAGAAAAGCTGGGAGGGGAACACACTAATGGTGGTGAGCCCTCAGCCCCTGACACCCCTAGGCCGGGAGGGGCACACACTAACGGTGGTGAGCCCTCAGCCCCTGGCACTCCTAGGCCGGGAGGATGGTGGTGAGCCCTCAGCCCCTGGCACCCCTAGGCCGGGAGGGGCACACACTAACGGTGGTGAGCCCTCAGCCCCTGGCACCCCTAGGCTCCAAACCCACCAGCAGCAGGTTTTTTGCATCATTTTTTTTATCCCACTAAAAGATTAGACAATTTTACATGGAAACATGAAAACAAAAACTGCAGAAGCTTCAACTCAAAGTGCTCACATTACCAGGTTCCCAGGTAAAGCTTCTGACAGCTTGCTGGGCCTTTGCCTTATAAAGGAACCACAGAAGCTTTGAAAAAAAATAAAATAAATAAATGAACCACAGAAGGTGGAAAAACTCCATTGTGAAAAGGAGAGAGATCAAAACAATGCAAGGAGCCAGGCGTGGTGGCGCACGCCTTTAATCCCAGCACTCAGGAGGCAGAGGTAGGTGGATCTCTGTGGGTTCAAGGCCAGCCTGGTCTACAGAGTGAGCTCCAGGACACTTGAAAAGGGAGACCCTGTCTCAAAAATACCAAAAAAGGTGTAAAACTAAAAAGAAAAAAAAAAACAATGCAAGGAGAAACTTCAAAAAAATTTATAATTAAGAGTCCAGCCTGGTTGTTTATACCTGCAATCTCAGAAGGATCAGTAGGTCAAGGTTATCCTTGGTTACAGAGCAGGTTTGAGGCCAGCCTGGGCTACATAAGACCCTAACGAAAAATAAACACTAGAACAAAAAGGGGCTAGAGAGATAGTTCAGTGGTTAATAGCTATTGCTCTTCTAGCATACCTGAGGTCAGTTTGGCTCCCAACACCCACATGGCAGCTAACAACCATCCATAATTCCAGTTCCAGGGGATCCGATGCGCTCTTCTGATCTCCATGGGCATTGCACCATACAAATGCACCTGCCTACATTCAGGCAATATACTCATACACACAAAATTAAAAACAAACAAACAAACAAAAACAATAATAACAGGGATTGGGGAGATAGCTCAGTCCATAAAGTACATTCTGTGCAAGCATGCGTTTGAGCCCCCAGCACCCATGTGCCTGCAATCCTAGCTCTGGGGCATGGAAATGGGGATCCCTGGGGCTTGCTGGACATTCAATCTAGCCAAATTGATGAAGGCCAGGTTCAGTGGGAAGCCCTGGTTCAAAGATGAGGTGAGGGATGATTGAGAAAGACACCAAACATGGACTTCTGGCTTCCACTTGTACACACCTGCATGCAAATGAACACACACATAAGAAATAATTAATTAGGGGCTGGAGAGATGGCCTAGCGGTTAAGAGCGCCGACCGCTCTTGCAGAGGACCTGGGTTCGATCCCCAGCACCCACATGGCGGCTGAGAACCGTCTGAAACTCCAACTCCAGGAGAACTCCAGCTCCAGGGGAATCCGACGCCCACTTCTGACCTCCGCGGCATTGCACGACACGGGTGCNAGATGTTATAAGCCACAGTAAGACCCTGTCATATTTAACAGGGGGGAAAATTGTAATTCATGGATTAACATATCCAAACATGTGTCTATGCTAAAGTAACCTACCATAACTATTAGTGCTGCTTAAATACCTATATATCTAATTGCTTGTTCTTCATTAGTAGGATCGAAAGGTTATTCCTGGACAAACTGTCAGCCCATGAAAGGAAACAGCCAGAATTGACCAGAGTCCAAGTCAACAGCTCCAGAGAGAGTGGACTGTTTTACCTCTCATCCACCTGTGCCCCTTTTCTAAGCCTAGGGAACAACCTGCGGAAGAGGGGGCGTGGTAGAATGTAAGGGCTGCGATTGGGGTGAATGGTGAAACTACAGCAATGTAGTCTGGACACTCATTTGATCAACTTGATTGAACAAACAACCTGTCACCCCCCACTGGATGGTGGGGCTGTAGGTGTTTGGGCACAACAGCCTGCAGATTGGTTTTGCATGAAGGATGCTTGTACTCATGGATTATCACTTATAGCTAAAAATGAAAAAAAAAAAACAGAGAAAGATGCAGGACAGTTATGGCAGAATGCATGATCTGGGATGGGGTGGGGGTGGGGGGGAAGGGAAAGGGAAATAAGCCTGAACTGAATTGGAAAAAATGTATGAAATGCACAAAGCATCAATAAAAATTAAATTAAAAAAAAAATAAGATGCTGTCTCCAAGAAACAAAAACCAAAGGAATACCTTGGACGATGTGATGATTCAGCTTCGCTGTCAGCCTGACTGGATTTAGAATCCCCTAGGAGACACACCTCTGGGCTATATCTGTGTTTCTAGAGAGGTTTAATTGAGGAGGGAAGACCCACCCTGAATGTGGGAAGCACCATCCCCAGAGCTTGGCTCTCAGGCTGGGGAAAAGGAGACAGTGAACACCAGCATCCTCTGCTTCCTGACTGTAAGTGCAGCCACATTCCTATGAACTAGTATCACGCTGCTGTAATGGGCCATTTCCTCAAACCATGAGCTCAAACGAGCCCTTCCTTCCTTGTGTCACTTTTGCCAGATACTTTGTCACAGTAATGAGACAAGACACTCATCCAGATGGGAACATAAACAAAGGACTGGGGCCAGTGAGGTGGCTCAATACATAAAGGCACTTGCCACCAAACCTGATGACCTGAGTTCAAGTCCTGAGACCCACGTGGTCGGAGAGAACTGGCTCCCACAAGGAGTTCTCTGCCCTCCACAGGAGCACGTGACACACACACTCAAATGCACATGCACACAAAGCATGTAAAAGAAAAACAAGTCGGGGATTTATCCTTCTGTGAGGAGCAGGCTTCTTTGTCCCACAATTTCTGTCTCCTCTACAACCTCATCACTGCTGCCATAGTCTAAGCCAGCATCACCCTCCACCCGGACCAGTTACAGCGCTCTGAAAGGTCTGCTCAGAGCCCCTGCCATCACTGCCACACAAAACAGCTAGCTAGCTTGTTAGAAAGAACTGGGCTCCTGCTCCAGGACAGTTGGCTGTTTCTTATTGAACGTGACATGAGCCTCCCACCATCTTGTTCCGGCTAACAAGGTCTGCGTCACTCACTGCCTCTTCCGTGTGCTTCTTCCATGTCCTCTCCCAATCACTCGTCTCCCAGCGTCTGTTCTTCTCCTTCACAGCCCATTCCTGGCCGGCTCTTCCTGTTCCCAGAGCACAGTCTTCTCCTCCCTGCACAGGCTCTGCCTAGAGCTCCCTGTTTATTGTGAGTTTTACACATTGCCTGGCTCTGTGTGCTGCAACTTCACCTCTGCAGGAGCAAGTACATGCACAGCTTCTCATTATGTTTGGTTTTTACTTGCTATTATATGTGATGTGTGTGTTGCTGCCTGTGTGAGGGTCAGAGGACAACTTTGGAGAATGGCTTCTATTCTTTTGCCTTTACAGAGGTTTAAGACCAAAATCACGGTGTCAGGCTTGCACACTATGCACCTTTATACTCCGAGACATCTTGCCAGCCCAAGAATGTCATATTTACTGTTCTTACACTGTCTATGAGAGCATCTAACCCATAGTATTCACCCATTAAATATTTTATTTTTAAAATTAAATTTATGGGGGCCGGAGAGATGTCCCAGAGGTTAAGAGCACTGGCTGCTCTGAGACCCCGGGTTCAGTTCCCAGCACCCATAAGGTGGCTAACAAGCTCTATAACTCCAGTTCAAGGGGAATCTAATGTTATTTTCTGACCTCTGAGGGCATTTCACTACATGCGTGCACTTACATACAGCAGGCAATACACTCATACACATAAAAATAAAAATTAAATCTATTTTTTTTTTTTNCCAGGGGAATCCGAGACCCTCTTCTGACCTCCGCGGCATTGCACGACATGGGTGCACAGACCTGCATGCAGACAGTACATTCATACACATACAAAAATAAATAAATAAATAATAAAAAAAAAGTAAGTTTCCCTAGGGAAAGAAAATACTGTAGAATATGTGGAATAAAATGACAGTGGGCTTGTAGGTTATGGTTAAGAGATGTAGGAGAACATATGAGTTACATGAAGTTTCACAAAAAATCTCCATAATTTCATTTCCTTAAGCTCAACCTTTTAATATCCATCCAAAAAAAGTCTTGTTACTAGAGGCTGCAGAGTACTTATCCCTGAATAGGACACCTGTATCAAACTGCTGCCTCCAAAGGCTCAGGGATCATTGCAAAATAGTGCAGAACAGAGGATGGAAAGATTGGGAGAGCCAGAGGTGGTGAATGACCCTAAGGGGTCAGTTTCCCAGATACCTGACTAGTCACTCCTATGAACTCACAGCAATGGTGACAGCATGCCAGAGCCCCATGTAAGCTCAAATATAACAAAATCCCAGAAAATATATGGGGAAACAGGTAATAAATCCCAACCTAATCTAAGGAAATTGTGGCAAATAATGCCTGCTGGGAGGGCCAGAGACAGACTAATTCAAGAATGGAACTCTTGGTATATTAACCGGGCTCCAGTGGATGGACCCTCACTGAAGGACAGTTAAAGGTACAAATTAGGGGCTGGAAAGATAGCCTAGCGGTTAAGAGCACCGACTGCTCTTGCAGAGGACCCGGGTTCCATCCCCAGCTCCCACAGGGTGGCTAAGAACCGTCTGTAACTCCAGTTCCAGGAGAACTCCAGTTCCAGGGGAATCTGACACCCTCTTCTGACCTCCAAGGCATTGCACAACACGGGTGCACAGACCTACATGCAGACAGTACATTCATGCACATAAGGAATAAATAAAAAATTTTAAAAAGAGATTGAACCCCGGTCTTCAGGCTTGGTGGCAGACCCCGCACCCACAGAGCCATCTCGCTGGCCCTACTATGTGATGAGTTGACATAATGATACATTATCTGACTTTGTGTCCAACTCGGAAGGACATTAACACCAAACAGGTTTATAAATAACTACACTGTACACAAAGCTCTTTTTTTTTTTCCTTTTTCTATAGCTCCAGCTAGCCTGGAACTCACTCTGTAGACCAGGCTGGCCTTGAATTCATAGAGATCTGTCTGCCTCTGCCTCCAAATTAGGATTAAAGGCGTGTGCCACCACAGCCTGCTGCTGTGTGGGTGCTGGGAATTGAGCCTGGGTCCTCTGCAAAAGCAGTCAGTGCTTTTAACCGCTGAGCCATTTCTCTAGCCCCAAAAGCTCTTTTTCTTAAAACAATAGGTGCTTAATATGCACAGTTGACCCTGATTCCCGTGTCTAATCACCGGGTTCTTTGTGGCATAAATTGCGTTATGTACTAAGTAAGGTAGGATGAAGATTACTATGCTAGGCCATCTGTACAAATCCTGCTCTTGGGCTGGGAAGATGGCTCAGCATCAGGCAAAGGTAGTTGCTGCCATGCCTGATATGAACTGATTTTACTCCCCACCCATCCCCCACAAATATTTAAAAGCTTTTCTTCCAGCATTATCAAAGGCCTGGAAAGCCACAGCATGCGTTGGGTTCGAGCCTGTGGTCTCTGGCATGTTCTGTTGGTCTTGGGGCATGCTTCCTAGGGATGAGGGCTTAGGAAGGTCCAAAGCCACAAGAGCAGCTGTTTGGCCTGTCCACTCTGGTGAGGAATAAAGTGTCTCCTCCTTGTCAGTGTTTTGGGATAGGGTCTTATTGTATAGCCTCAGCTGATCTGAACCTTGCTATATATACCAAGCTGGCCTGGAGCTCAGAGGTCTACCTTCTTCTGCCTCCTGAGTGCTAGAGTTAAAAGTGCTGCTGTGTGTGCTGGGAATCAAACCCAGGTCCTCCACAAAAGCAGCAAGTGCTCTTGTCTGCTGAGTCATCTCTCCAGCCCACTTTTTTCCTTTTCTTTAGAGAACAGTTAATGGGTAAAGCAGAATGTTTTGGTATTATCTCCATTCATTCAGCCAATATATATATATACCTAGGAAATACTTGGGGGACTGACATTTTCTTTTTAAATTTTATTTATCTTTATTTATTTGAATGTACTGTCTGTATGTAGGTTTGTACACCCGTGTTGTGCAATGCCGCGGAGGTCAGAAGAGGGTGTCAGATTCCCCTGGAACTGGAATTCTCCTGGAATTAGAGTTAAAGATGGTTCTCAGCCACCATGTGGGTGCTGGGGATCAAATCCCGGTCCTGTGCAAGAGCAATCGGCACTCTTAACTGCTAGGCCATCTCTCCAGCCCCAACTGACTTTTTTTTTTGGTCTTTTCGAGACAGGGTCTCCCTGTAGCCCCAGCTGTCCTGGAACTCACTCTGTAGACCAGGCTGGCCTTGAACTCACAAAGATCAGCCTGCTTCTGCCTCCCAAGTGCTAGGATTAAAGGCATGCACCACCATGCCTGGCCCAACTGACATTTTCTAAAGAAATATTTGACGTTCAGTTGAGGGTGGTAGCACATGTATGTAATCTCAGCACTTGTGAGGTAGGGGCAGGAGGATTAGGAAGGCATGCTATCTGTGGCTCCATACCGAGTTCTGTGCCAACCTGGGCAACATGAAACCCTGTGTCAAAACACAAAGCCAGATCTCAGCTCTGCCAGGACCTTGCATGCCACCGGCTTTCCTAGGCCTCCCTCGATCCATCTCTGAACTCTCAGCAGAAAAGCTTTCTCGTGCAGTAGTGGTTAACATGCGGAGAATGAGGCTGCAGAGTGCTTATGCCTGAACAGGACACGTAGATCAACCGTCTGCCTCCCAAGACTCAGGGATCATTGTGGAAAAGGAGGCAGAAAGATTGTAAGAGCCAGAGGCGCTGAATGACAAGGAAATCGTTTTCCAGAGAGCTGGGAAGTTACTCATATGAACTCCCAGCAATGATGACAGCATACACAATCCACGCAAGCTCATACCAGACAAAATCCCAGCATAGACATGGGGAAGTGGGTAAGGAGCCCCGCCCCTCACTGAGAAGCTATTGGAACAGATAGCTGCTGGGTGTGAGGGGGGGGCCCGCGGGGGGTCGGGGGGGGGGGGCGGGTCAGTCTCTTTCCAGGATGTGAGTGACTCTTGGTAGGTTAATCAGGCTCCATTGAGAGGACATGCACTGAAGGACATTTGGGGACACAATTTAGACTCTGTAGGCCTTAATACATACTGTGTGTATGTCTACACTAGAGTACATTAAGTTGGAGGGGGTAATAAAGGGAGGGGTAGACAAGTGTAAAGACCATCAAAATATATTGCATGAAAAAAATCACAAAAATTAGCCAGGTGTGGTGGTTCACACCTTTAATCCCAGCACTTGGGAGGCAGAGGCATGTAATATAGATCTCTGTGAATTCAAGGCCAGCCTGGTCTACATAGTGAGTTCCAGGATAGCTGGGGCTACAGGAAGACCCTGTGTCAAAAAAAAAAAAGACCAAAAAAAAAAAATCACAAAATTCAATAAAATATTTTAATTTCATTTTATCATTTTGTACCTGATTTTTGCCTACAAAATTAAAGTTGCCTTCTAAAAATTTTATAGAAGCCGGGGCTGGAGAGATACCCTAGCGGTTAAGAGCACCGATGCTCTTGCAGAGGACCCGGGTTCGATCCCCAGCACCCACATGGCGGCTGAGAACCGTCTGAAACTCCAATTCCAGGAGAACTCCAGTTCCAGGGGAATCCGAGACCCTCTTCTGACCTCCGAGGCACTGCACGACACGGGTGCACAGACCTGCATGCAGACAGTACATTCATACACATACAAAAACAAAGTTAAAAAATTTTATAGAAGCCAAGTTGGTCTACGCAAGCATCTCCCCCTTTTCATATAACTGAATCCTTTCTCCTCACAAAAGAGCAAGCTTTATTTTTCCCACAGGCTTTCTGAACAGAGCTCTAAACTAAGAGACTGACCACTGCCTCTGCAGCCGATTAGCAAAGCACAAAGCTTTCCCACAATGGCTGTCAATCAAAGCCGATAAAGAGCAGGAAGCTCAGAGCTGAAGGCCACAGCAGTCCCTGCAGGCCCTGCTCTTTCTCTGCATCCTGGGCCATTGGGGCCCTTGATGCTCCAGACCCGCTATCTCATCTGGACTACATACCAAAGCTCAATGCATCCATTTAAAGTAGACGAAGCTTCCTCCTTGAATTTCCAGATTGAAATCACCTGTCCTTTTTCAATGATTTTTCTAAAGTTGCAGCTTTTGTAAGAGAAACTGAAGTAGGTTTAATATGGTGGTAGGTGCTGAGACACTGGTGCCCTTGATTATAGGAGAAATGTTGATGTTAAATTTAGCAGATATATCAGCCTCAAAGAGTCTCGCTGTCCTGGGATTTACATGTTCTAGATTTACAAATTCCAATTTGTTGCCACCTAAAAAAAAAAACAAATTGTGATTGTGCTGGATAGCTTTAGTGTCAACTTGACACACCTGGGTCAGGGCACGGGTGCACGCACGAGCGCGCACACACCCACACACCCGCCTCCTTGGGGAATTGCCTCCACTGAACTGGCCTGTGGGCAAGTCTGGAATACTGTGTTGTGATGTGGGAGGGCCCAGCCCATTGTGGGCAGTGCCACCCCTGGGCAGGCTGGGCATGGGCCAGGGGAGGAAGCCAATAAGCAGCACTCCTCCATGGCCTGTGCTTCAGCTCCTGCTTCCAGGTTCCTGCCCTGAGTTTCTATGCTGGGCTCCCTCAGTGATAAACTGTGACCCAGGAGATGTGAGCTGAATAAACCCTTTCCTCCCCAAGTTGGTTTTGGTCAGTGTTTTGTCATAGCAATTGAAGAGAAACTAGAACACTGATATGTAATACTTTGAAAAAATATTGTGCTGAAATAAGACACCAAAGGACAAATATCGGATGCCTACACATGTCAGAGACACCCAGAAGAGCCCTGTTTACAGAGACCACATGATGAGCCTTTGTCAGGGCAGCAGGGAAGGGAGAAACTGAGCTAGCACTTGGTGAGTAAAGTTTGTTTGGGCTGATGGGAAAGTTCCAGGGATGATGCTTGTTGGATAACAGCATGAATGGACTTAAAGCCGCTGACCCCTACACTAAATATGATTAAAAAGGTTAGTTGCTAGGTCATTATGTATTTTACCACACAGTGAAAAGAGGGTCAGCAATATAAGTCAGATAAAGACACTTGCTGCCAAGCCTAAAGACCAGAGTTCGGTCCCCTGGCCCCATGTGGAAGGAGAAAGCCACCGCCCACAAATTGTTGACCTCCACATGTGCACCGTGGCAGATGCATGGCTGCACAAACATGCATACACACAGATGTCTTTTTAAATTTCTGTATGTGTATGAATGTACTGTCTGCATGCAAGTCTGTGTACCCATGTCATGCAATGCCGTGGAGGTCAGAAGAGGGTGTCGGATTCCCCTGGAACTGGAGTTTCAGATGGTTCTCGGCCGCCATGTGGGTGCTGGGGATTGAACCCGGGTCCTCTGTAAGAGTGGTCAGCGCTCTTAACCGCTAGGCCATCTCTCCAGCCCCAGATGTCATTTTAAAAAGTATAAAGACAACCATATTTGGAAGTCACACCCTGAGTGTATAAAGAACTCCCACAACTCAACAGAAATATAAAATTAGAAAATGGGCAAATCACCTGAACAGGTATTTCTTCAAAGATGATGCACAGATGGGCACACACTCAATGTCATTGTCACTAGGCAAACGGTGACCAGAACCACAACGAGATGCCATTCCTCGCACCCTAGGCTAGAATCAAGCCGGATGAAGAGACTGTGGGGAAATCAGAACCTTCACACACCGTGGGAAGGCAAAATGCTGCAACTTCAGAAATAGTCTAGCAGATCCTCAAATGCAGACAGAAATGCTACACAGCTGGCTGTGGTGGCGCACACCTGCAACAGGAGGCTGAAGTACAAGGATCATAAGTTTGAGGCCAGCCTGGGCTACATGAAAGCTCATAAAACAGAGCTTGGAAAGACGACTTGGTGATTGAGTGCTTATGGATTTGTGGAGGACCGGAGTTCAGTAGCACATAAGGCAGCCTCATAAGGTAGGGCACAACTTCCTGGAAGTCCGGCTACCAGGAATCCATGGAATCTAGCCTGTGAGGGCACCTGTATCCACATGCACATACCCATATTCACGCACGCACACGCACACACACACACACACACAATCTTGGGGAGGGGGGAAACACTTGTGTAGGGGCATCCCAGCACTTGGGAGGCAAAAACAAGCAGATGTCCGAGTATGAAGCAGCCTGGTGTACGTAGTGAGTTCCAGGGTGAGATCCTGTCTTCTGAAAAAAAAAAAAAAGTGCAGGAGAGTAAGAGCAGATGTGCACCAGCACTTCTAGATTCAAGAGAAATGAGACACGGATGTCCATTTGTGCTATTATTCACAATAGCAAAAGATTTTCCATATTCCTGTTTTTATCAATAGAGAACAAAAAATGTTGTATAGTCAGGGCTGGAAAGATGGCTCAATTAAGAGCACTGGCTGCTCTTGCAGAGGATCTGGGTTCAGTTCCCAGCACCCACATTGTGACTAATGGCAGATACTCCTGTTCCAGGGGATCCAGTGCCCATTTCTGGCCCCTGTAGGCATTACATGCACTTACAGGGAAGCAAAACTCATATAGACTATCACATTTTAACATTTTCTAAGTATTCATCTACTAGAAAATGAAGTACATAGAGATGAACCTAGAGGACACCAGGTGAGCACACTGGTCTATCCCCACCTAGTGGTATTTCCAAAGCAAGGCAACTAGAAAGGGTAGTGACCACTTAGGGCAGAACCTCTGGAGCACCAGTGAAAATCCCACAGAAGTTCCTAGATCCTCATAAGGCCAGCCGGGAAGAGACAACCATTTGGTGGAAGCAGTTTCAAGCCCACCCAGAAGTTGTCCAAACGTAGAAAGAGAAATTGGCAAAAAGCAAAAATCCCAAAACAAAAAAAACCTTCAGGGCTAGAGAGATGGCTTAGTGGTTAAGAGCACTGACTGCTCTTGCAGAGGACCTGGATTCGTTTCCCAGCACCCACATGGTGGCTAAGAACTGTCTTTAAGCCAGGCGTAGTGGCACAGGCCTTTAATCCTAGCACTCAGGAGGCAGAGGCAGGTAGATCTGAGTTCAAGGCCAGCCTGGTCTACAGAGTTGAGTTCCAGGACAGTTCCAGCTGTCCTGGAACTCACTCTGTAGTTCTGGGGATATAGGGAGACCATCTCCAAAAAAAAAAAAAAAAATCATGGTGCTGGAGAGATGGCCTAGCAGTTGAGAGCACCGACTAATCTTGCAGGTTTGATCCCCAGCACCCACACGGCGGCTGAGAACCGTGTTTAACTCCAGTTCCAAGGGAATCCGAAGCCCTCTTCTGAACTCCGTGGCATTGCGCCAACATGGGTGCACAAACCTACATGCAGACAGTACATTCATACACATAAAAAAAAAGATCTTCAATATTACGAGCTGGAGAGATGGCTCAGCAGTTAAGAGCACTAGCTGCCTCTTGCAGAAGACTCGGGGGTTTGAATCCCAGCACCCATATGGCAGCTAACAACCATCCATAACTGCAGTTCCAAGGTAACTCCTATTCCAGGAGATCTGAAGCCCTCATCTGTCCTCTATGGGCACTGTATGACATGGGTGCTCTTATATACACGCAGGTAATAACACTCATACACAGTAACTAATCATGAAACAATCTTCAATACAGGGCTGGTGAGATGGCTTAGTGAATAAAGCCCTTGCTGTGCGAGCTTGCCTGCCTGACTTCAATTCCCAGATCCTACATAAAGACAGAAGAGAATGGACTCCCGAGGGTTGTCCTGACCTCTACAGTGCACTGTGGTACATGTGTGCATCCACACACACTAATACATACAATTGAGATGTTTATATACCTAACTAATCTTACCACCAGGAAGGAGATTCTTGAGCATCAGGAGATAGTGAGTTTGATCTAGCTTGGACTGAGAGCCTGTTCCAAACATCAAAACAAAAAACCCACAAAACCTTGGAACAAATTGTCAAAGTACATTGTGCAGAATTGTAAAATAATTTTAAAAAGTTTTAAAGAGGGCTAGAGAGCCAGGTGTGGTGGCGCACGCCTTTGATCCCAGCACTCGGGAGGCAGAGACAGGCAAATTTGTGAGATCAAGGCCATCCTGGTCTACATAGTTCCAGGCCAGCTGTGGCTAGAGAGAGACCCTGTCAAAAAAAGACCACCCCCTCAAAAGAGCCAAGCCACAGGCTGACCTGCTTCCTCTCTCCCTCAAATCAGCATATTAAAGTGATCTTTAATTGAACACACACAACTTGTGCCATTAAGAATTTATTCTAGTACATAAAACTACAGCACTCTGAAGTGTCCACAGCTACAATTCCACCTAATGCTTACACTAGTGAGAAATTTTTTTTTTCTATCAAAAATAACACTAGTGTGAAGAGGAAAAGAAAGGAAAAAAGGTAAAAGAAAGCTCCCCAAAGTAATCAGACTTCACCGAGTTTGGAAAAAGGCTTAGTGCCAATGATTGGTGCGTCCTTTATACCCTTAGATGCCACACGGAACGTGCTTCCCCTCCTCCATGCGTTCTAAGTGACACAGATTTGTCAGTGAAGCTCTCTCCCCAGGCACAGGAGGGCCGGAGCATGCGCTTTGCCAGACAGCTCAAGGCTGCGGTGCAGAGGCGCCATGTTAACGGCAGGTGCACCTGGTAGCAATCATGTCTTCATATTCTTTGTAAGCAATGGAGCGGTCAGGCTCAATGGTCAGCACACTCAAGGGGCTGTATTTTCCGGGCACACATGAAGGCCTTGGCACCGAGGGGTCCAGCTTCTCATAGATGATGTTCTGGACCATGGTGTGCACAGGAGAGCCATACCGATGTCTGACCGCCCTGGGACAGTCCCCTTTGCAGTAACGAGGGTTGTATCTGTGCGGGGCCACAATCCAGTTGTCCCATTTGAGCTGACTAAAGCTGAGCTTAAAGTCGTGGAGTTCACACTCATTTTGGGGAAAAAGAAACTGTTTAAAGTATTCGCTGAGATTGAAGGAAGCTGTATGAAGAGGCTTCTTCAATTCCGAGCTGATGGCTTCCTGCCCTCTCCGGTGCCTGGGAGATCTTTCAACGTCGGCAGCCTCTTCTCCGGTGGAATGGGATACACTTCTGTCTTGGTCAGGTCCCTGCGAAGGCCTCCTGGTGGAGTCAAGGGAATGCCAGCCGTGATAGGCCTGAGCCCTGGTGTCATTCAGGTACAGGATGAGGGAGGGAGGCACCGGCACAGGCATGATAAAAGCACCGCCCTGTGGGGCCTGGTCTGTCATGCATGTAAAATTGACAGACATGTGGATGCTTCTCTCACTGGAGGCCACCAGAGGCTGAAGGAGAGAGGTCACATCGATCTCAATCCATCTGTGGTTCTTCAGTGTAAATGAGTATGGTGTTCTTGGGGGGGCCTTTCCAGAAGACAGGGGCCCCTTTATCATCAGGTCACACACACAAGTAATGGCAGAGGGAAGAGCAACCGGGCTGTTCAGAGTGTACAGCAAGACCGACTTGAGTAAGTGTTCCATGGCCATTACCCGATCCAGCTTAAACAGCAGGTCCACGGCTGGAAGGGCTCCTGGGGAGAAACCAGCACAGTAAGCAGGTGCAAACAAGCCACGTTACAGAGAGTCGCGAGATAAGGAAATCTCAGGAGGGAAAATCCCTAAGCCTCAGAAACAAAGAGAAAAGGGGCTAATAAAGAAAATACGGGAGGGGAGGGCTAGAGAGCTGGCTCAGCGGTTGAGAGCACTGATTGCTCTTGCAGAGGACCTGGGTTCAATTCCCAGCAACCACATGTCTAAGACAAAAAAAAAAAAAAAAAAAAAAAAAACACCTAAAAAAAGTGCAGAAGGATGAGGATGTGGCTCAGTGGCAGAGCACCGGGTACAATGCCCTGGGTAGAGGTGTGCACACTGCAGACGATGAGGACCACCTCCAGCGTAGACTATACAGAGGCACACACAAATACATGAGCTGATTTGGTGGTACATGCCTGTAATCCTAGCACTTGAGAGGTGGAGGCAGGAGGATTGGGTATTCAAGGCCATCTTTGGCTACATATCAAGTTCAAGGTCAGGCTGGGCTATATGGGACCCTCTCGAAAAGCATCCCCCCACCCAAAGCCAGGTATAATGGTGTAAACTTATAATCCCAGTATGTGGAAGGTCAAGGCAAGAAAGACTGAGTTTGAGGCAAAACTGAGGTACAGTAGACACTATCTCAAAAAGACAATAAAAATCACTGGGTGTGTAGCTGGGTGTGGTGGCACATGCCTTTAGTCCCAGCACTCACGAGGCAGACAGGCAGATCTCTAAGAATTCAAAGGTCAGCCTGGTCTAATAGTGAGTTCTAGGCCATCTAGAGCTATAGGGAGACCCTGTCTCAAAAAGAAAAAAATAAAACACCAACTAAAGCTAGTAAGAACAATTGTTGCTAAGCCTGATTACCTGAGTTTGATCCCCAGAATATACATGGCAGAAGGCGAGAACCAACTCCCAGAAGTTGTTCTCCAACATATGCACACCCAATTCCGTGCAAGTAGTTTTTGAAATGAAAAACACCAAATCTAATACATATAAATATACACACACACACATATATATATACATGTATAGTTGGTACTGTCTCAAGTACCCACAAATGGACATTAAGTTTTTTTCCATTTTAATTTATATTTAGACTTTTTGACACAGGGTATCCCTTATAGTCCCAGATGGCCTGGAACTCACTACGTAGACCAGGCTGGCCTAGAACTCAGATCCACCTTCCTCTGCCTCCCAAGTGCTGGGATTGGTTATGTACCACCATGCCCAGCTTAATTTTTCCATTTTAAAGTATTTGTGAATTGTATAAAACAAGTTTCTTATGACATTTCCACACACACACACACACACACACACACATTCAAAGTACATCAGTCATACTTATCCCACCCATTCCCTGCTTTCCCCACACCTCCACTACTGTAAATATTTTATTGCTAAAAAGTGAGCACAGTTTTGCAGGAGAAGCAGAGCCACCGAAATCTTCCGGCTTGGGAAAGCTGAGGCTCGAATCCATCCGGTAAAGCCCTGTTGTGTGGCACAGCCATGAGGACGGCTAAAACACTCGCCAGGCTTGGAAGACATTCCAGGCCCCAGTGAAGAAAGTCAACGAAGACACTGAAGAGGAGAAACCCTGTGCCCCTGCTTTACCCTGAGTCCTCCTGCAGCCACAGCCACAGCCGCAGCTGCAGCCGCAGCCGCCAGGCCAAACGAAAGCACCAGAGTCAGCAACTGCCACCGTCTCGCAGGATGCGTGTCATGGACCTCCTGGGTCCTTCACTGTGGACACTGGAAAGCTGGGTGACCCCAAGTCCTCTTGTCAGAGGTCATCCAGAATCAAGGGGACCAAGAATACCACATCAGAACCACCCACCTCCCCTAAGGGTAAGGGCCAAAATCAGGGAGGCCTAAGTCTAGTCCATATGGTTGTGGTTGGTGTATGTTTTGGGGGGTGTCAGAGCTGAACCACCTTTTCCTGGGCCAGGCCATGAAGGTCCCGCTAGAGAAAGCTTTCACAACAGAGAGGCCCACAAAGGCTCAAAACCTGGTCTTCTATCAAGAACACCTGCTAAGGATGGCCCCAGGTGATGGAAGACAAACCTGAGTAGCCCATCTGCCCACACACACTTCCACAAAGGGCCAATGTCACGTGAAGACCCCCTGTGCCTCCCCACCCAGGCTGGAAGGGCCCTCTGACTTAGTGGCTGTGCATTCCCTGTGACCCGGTTATGTCTGTCAGGCTATTAGTCAGTGACTCATCCGCCCCTTCCCTTCACCTCTCCCATCCGGGAACCAGTGGTGTGATTAGTCACTGGTGCTGTGCACGGTCTTCTAATCCAGGCCCCAGAGCCCTTTGGGACCCCACCTTGCCCTCTGCTGTCTCCAGGACCTTCACCTCCGCCAAATGACCACTCAACAGGAACTTGGGTGCTGTTTCTTGTGCATTTGTCCACTTGCCCCCCAGTATTGACCTCAGTTCCAAAGAACTTTGGCACAGTCTCATGCCCCTAGCTGCCTGTCCTTTCTATGGGGAACACCAGGGTTTCCAGCCTCTGGAAAACAGACATCTGGCCTTGTGTCAGGTTTAGGTCTGCTTCCTGAATGGCCCCCAGCCTTGGGATTCGGTAGTGTCTGTCAGGAGTGTGACCCCCAATCCCCACACTTCGGAAAAACATTTGACTTCAGTCAGTCTAAAGGCTCAAAATTGAAAACAGACTGTGATGATACTACTGTAAAATGCCAGCTGGGAGCAGGAGTGCTTCCTAACAGCCACAAGGGCCCTGTGTAGACAGAGTTTTCTTTATATCAGAACCTACGGGATATAGTTTGTGGGTTTTTGAAATTTATGCTTTTTTTTTTGTCTTTTTGAGACAGGGTCTCCCTATAGCCCCAGCTGGCCTGGAACTCACTCTGTAAACCAGGCTAGCCTTGAACTCATATCTGCCTGCCTCTGCCTCCAAGTGCTAGTATTAAAGGCATGGGCCACCATGCCTGGTTTAAAGACAGTTCTTAGCCACCAGGTGGGTGCTGGGACCCCAGTCTTTTGCAAGAGCAGTCGGGGCTCTTAACCACTGAGCCATCTCTCCAGTCCCCCCTTTTTTTTTTTTTTTTGGTCTTTTTGAGACAGTCTCTCCCTATAGCTCCAGTTGTCCTGGAACTCACTATGTAGACCAGGCTGGCCTTGAACTCAGAGATTTGCCTGCCTCTGCCTTCTGAGTGCTGGAATCAAAGGTGTGTGCCAACCACGCCTGGCAAATTTATGCATTTTTTATATGTATGAGTGTAAGTGCACCCTGTAATGCCCCTCAAGAACACCTGGCTACCTAAGGATGCCACAGGAGATGGAGGACAGATGAAGGTAAAAGAGGGCATTGGATCCTCTGGAACTGGAGTTAAAGGTCTGCAATTCCGCTATCAAGAAAACCTGCCTGGAACTGAAGTTAATGGCCAATTGTTAACAGCTGTGTGGGTGCTGGAACATGAACCCAGGTCTTCTGCAAGAACTAGTCCTCTTAAATGCTGAGCCATCTCTCCAGCCCCAAAGATTTTTTTTTTTTTTTTTTTAAATACAGGGTCTCCCTTTAGTCCCAGCTGGCCTGGAGCTCACTCTATAGACCAGGCCTTGAACTTAGAGGTCTGCCTGCCTCTGCCTCCCGAGTACTAGGATTAAAGGCGTACACCACCACGCCTGGCACTAAAGACGGTTCTTAGCTGCCATGTGGGTGCTGGGAATCGAACTCGGGTACTCTGCAAGAGCAGTCAGTGCTCTTAACCACTAAGCCATCTCTCCAGCCCCAGAACTTTTTAAATTTTAGTGCATGCGTACGACCAGCACACACTCCCCTGGCATGAGTGGGGACAGAACTGGCATGAGTCAGCTTTCTCCTCCCGTGTAGGGCCCAGCAATTGAACTCAGGTGGTTAGGCTCGCAGCCGGGAGCCTTCCCCACAGCCATCTGGCCAGCCCGAGCGATGCTCCTCTCTCACATACTAAACACTTCCATTGTTGACTAACACTTTAAGTTGTGTTAAAAGCCAAGACAAAATAAAAACCTATCAGATTAGTCTCTATTAACTAAGGATGGCATTAGAAAGAATCAGTACGATGAGGAATAGGGCCAGAGCCTTAAAGTGCTTGCCTGGCATGTAGGAGGCCCTGGGTTTAATCCTTAGTACCACCATGACAAAAAAGGAGGAGAACCTAGTAAAACCCAGCACCAACTCTGCTTCAGTCGGATACTGAGTAGCATGCAAAATAAAACAATTCAAATAACCAAAGCGAGAACCCTGAATGGTGGCACAAACCTGTGTCATGGGGATTCATGAGGCTGCAGTGGAGTTTGAGGACAGCCTAGGCTATACATGAGACCACGTCACACACACAAACCCAAAGCAAATCGAAGCCCCTTTCTATAATAGGAATATAAAAGCTTGCTGGCATACATCTTTAACACTTGGGAGACAAAGGCAGATGGATCTGAGTTCCATGCTAGCCTGGTCTGTATAGGGAGCTCCAGGCCAGCCAGGGCCACAAAGAGAGGTCATGTCTTAAAAAAAGAGGCCTGGCCGGGCGTGGTGGCGCACGCCTTTAATCCTAGCACTTGGGAGGCAGAGGCAGGCGGATCTTTTTGAGTTCAAGGCTGGCCTGGTCTACAGAGTGAGTTCCAAGACAGCTTGGGGCTACAGGGAGACCGTGTCTCAAAAAGACCAAAAAAAAAAAAAAAAAAAGAGGCCTGGCATGGTGGCACACACCTTTAATCTCAGCGCTCAGGAGGCGGAGGCAGGTGAATCTCTGAGACAGAGGTCAGCCTGGTCCAGCTGGGACTACAGGGAGACCCTGTCTCAAAAAGACACAAGTATTTCCCGCTCCTACTTCCTTCCCTCCACCCAATCAACCAATCCACTCGCACGCACCTGTTGCCTGGTCTCCTGCAGCCTGCTCGTGCTCAGCAGAGGGGCTGAAGAGCCGCACAGTGTTGTAGAGGTGGCTTCTGCTGGGTTTGGGAATCCCCTCCTTGGTGGTGTACATCTTGTAGAGCTTTTTCATGTAGTACAAAGCCCTGGAGTCCGGCTGTAGCTTGGGGGCCTCGCCTCGCCTGTCAGACAGGACCTTGAAGAGAGGTGGCAGGAGGTCGGATCTGTCCACCCCATATTCAGGCAGGAGCAAGGGCCAGAGGTCCGCCTCAGATTCCAACTCTGCACTAGCTGCAATCTGAGCTTCTCCCCCAGAAGCCTGAGAGCCCAGGCTAGTGAGAAAGCACGGCCACACAAAGCAGCAGAAGCAGAGCAGGGACTCGCTGGGAAGTGCCATGGCTCGGGAGAACCAGGGAGGAAAGCATGTCTCCAGTGCCAGTCTTCTTCAGGAAGGCCCGGAACACCCCGGCTGGGTCTCTTAAATAAAACCTAGGTGTGCGGTAGATTCACTTCACTCGTAATCAAGATGCCTGGCTGCTTCACTCGTAATCAAGATGCCTGGCTGCAGGTCATTCTTATCAGCTCCACAGCTGTCAGCTGAGGGCATCTTTGCACCCAGTCTGTGCTCATTAGGTTTATCTGCTCATGTGGCTTCCTTCTCCCCCTTTCCCCTGACACTTACTCAAAACTTACCCAGTTACCAGGATCCTAAATGGACTGGTTATGTAGCTGAACACTAAGAGAAAACGGTGAATTCTAAATCTTTCTAGGGCTGGGAAAGTAGCTAGAAATACTAGGTTTGCTTTTCTCTTGATTTATGTGCCCCACTCCACTCCCAGGTGCTTAGAATAGGTTCTTATTTACTGCCTGGTGATTTGGAGAGAGAGAAAATCACAAGTGGTAAAGAAATTTCAGAGCACCCGTAGGCTGTTTAGGTGGCTTAGTATGGGAGATATAAAGTTGGCACAATGCAACAGTTACTTGGAATATGTTTTAAATATTTTATTTTATGTGTATGAGTGTAATGCCTGCATGTAGATAGGTGCCCCCATGTCATGCAATGCTCTTGGAGGTCAGAAGGTGTCAGATGCCCTGGAACTGGAGTTACTGTTGTTAGCTGCCACGTGGGTGCTAAGAATCAAACCTAGGTCCTCTGCAAGAGCAACCAGCGCTCTTAACCGCTAAGCCATCTCTCCAGCTTCCTTCTGATGTGTTTTAAAAGAGGACATTTTTGAGCTGGGCGTGGTGGCACACGCCTTTAATCCTAGCACTTGGGAGGCAGAGGCAGGTGGATCTTTGTGAGTTCAAGGCCAGCCTGGTCTACAGAGCGAGTTCCAGGACAGCTGGGGCTACAGAGAGACCCTGTCTCGAAAAGACCAAAAAAAAAAAAAGAGGACATTTTTATCTTGGCACAATGGCACACACCTTTAATCCTGGCACATGGGGGGGCAGAGGCAGGTGGATCTTTGTGAGTTCAAGGCCAGCCTGGTCTACATAATGACTTACAGGCCAGCTGGGGCTAAAAGGAGACCCTATCTCAAAAATGAGAGAGAGATCACCTTTAACCTTTCCCAATTATAGCATGCTGGATGCTGGGGTGGCAAGACAGTTCAGAGGGTAAAAGCACTTGCTGCCAAGCCTGATGATTTGAGTTCAGTCCTAGTGACCTGAGTTCAGTCCCTGAGACCAATGTGGGGGAAGGAGAGAGCCAACTCCCATAGGTCACCCTCTGACCCCAACTCACATGTGCCATCTATCCCTTCCCTCCTGCAGTACCCTTGAAGCAGTCAGAAATGACAGATCCTTCTGGAACTAGAATTACAGGTGGTTGTGAGCCCCTCCCCCCAAGTGGGTGCTGGGAACTAAACTCTGGTGCTGTGGAAGAGCAGTATGCTCTCTTAACCACTGAGCCATCTCACCAGGACCCCAAATTTTAAAAATGTTACAAAAATACAATATTCAGACCCTTCATTTGGTTTAAATTTATTTGTACATACTTCAGCTGAAATGTTTTGAGATATTTGCAAGTGCTATTAAATGTCTTATTTTTTTTTATTAATCATCCAAATGACAGAATTCACTACAGTATTTTAGTCCTTAACTGTTAAAAGTATTTATGTTCCTGCCTTGGAGCTGAGCCCAAACTAGATATTATTTTAGTTAAAAGAGGAGAAGGTGCATCCTGAATAGCTGAAGGGAGGGGCTGCTGAGCCAGACGGAGGGAGGCTATCTCCTGGGAGAAAGTCAGCCCACTTTCATAACACAAGATACAAAATCAGTTTGTGCAGTATCAGACTGAAAAAGCCGAATTACATCGCAAAATTTAAGCTGTCTGCCAAGCTCCCTCATTGAATGCGAGGTCAGTATGCCATCTAGTCCCTCCCAAGCACTGCGGGGAGGGTGGGCAGAAAAGTCAGGGACCCTCAAAGGACAACAGCATTCACAGGAGCAAGAAAGGCCTTGCAGGGAAAACTCCACAGCATCTTGCGTCCCCAGGAGAGTGGAATTTGGGGTCAGGCAGACCCCGCCCCTAGGTCAAGCCAGCGCTGTGGGAGGGAGGAGAGAGCGGGCCCATCGTCTCTTCCAGCAGCTCTACAGCGCTGGCCATCTGCTCGACGTTGACCTGGTCTTTGGGGCTGCACTTGAGGAAACCTTTGTGTTGTGTCTTGCACGCTGCCAGGGGATGGCTCAGCGGCAGATCCGTGTCGCTAACGTCCTGCTGGAGTCGCCGAGCGGCTGACAATAGTCCAGCCCCGCTTCAGTTTACAGGGCGGGACCCCATGACGCTGGCCGGACCTCAGGGGCGTTCGGGACGGGAGGAGACAGACACAGGCCCAACTCCACGCCCGTGCAGCCCACGAGAGCGACTGGTCCCTTCCTTTTCTTCTTCGTGCCGCCCCCAGTGGACGAGGGCTGGAGACTGCGCAGAAAGGTCAGCGAGGCAGGTCACCCAACCTGCCAGCCTAACCCTTCCCGGTACCCCCCCAAGCCCTGCCCACGAGCCGCTTTGGTTTCGGTCCCTGCCCCCTGGGCCTATTAACCACGCCCACACACAAGATACCACGCCCACTGACCCCGGCCGGGCCACGCTTACCAAGCCTCCGCTTCTCTATAGGACAGGAGGCAACGTCGCCTCCCGTAGGAGACAAAGTAAAAAAATGGTACGCCCCGGAAGTGACCTCACTTCACGACTTCCAGGCTCGACTTCCGCCCCTTCCGGAAGTGGCGTGCGGAGGCCGGTGGATCCGTGCGGGTGCAGGTCGAGGTGACCCCGGTGCGGGCCCGGGCGCTGGGGCAGGGCTGAGGAGGTGCGGGCTGGCGGTTGGGACTGAGCCGGGCCCCGTTCTCTCCGTGCTGCAGGGCTGCCGCTATGGGCCTCGAGTTTGGGAACCTGGCGCGGGTGCGTCACATCATCTCCTACAGCCTGTCGCCCTTCGAGCAGCGCGCCTTCCCGCACTTCTTCAGCAAGGGCATCCCCAACGTGCTGCGCCGCACTCGGGAGCGCATCCTCCGCGTGGCGCCGCGTGAGTGGGCGGGGGTCGGGGCAGGAGCGTGGCCTCGCTCAGCTCACCGAGTTTCCCTAAGTGACTGGCCTAAGGTCATCGGGCGACTCCAACGTCGCCTTCTGAGGTCATCGGTGTCCACTTATCAGCGATGAGTGCTGATGGTGTGATGGTGTCATGACGTTGCAAATGTGCCAAGTCCAATGAAGTTTTACACTTGAATTGGGGGAAGATGTTGAGACTAGGTCTTGCCATGCAGCCCAGGCTAGCCTCGAACTTGTGATCCTGCTGCTTTGGCCTAGGGAAATTCTGGGATTGCAGGCACACACCACCATACCCAGCTTGAACTGTACTTTTTTTTTTTTTTTTTTTTTTTTTGTCTTTTTGACAGGGGTCTCCCTGTAGCCCCAGCTGTTCCTGAAACTCACTCTGTAGAGCAGGCTGGCCTTGAACTCACAAAGATCCGCCTGCCTCTGCCTCCCCAGTGCTAGGATTAAAGGCGCGCACCAACCACCCCCGGCTGAAATGTACTTTTTAAAATGGTGAAGTGTATGGCGAATTTCATCTCAATAAGCTCATGAAAATTTTTTGCGTGTTAGTAAGGGAGATGGAAGCTTTGGTCAGAAATCCTTCTGGGTTGACATTTTTGTTTTGATTACTTGTAAAATGGGTACAGTGTGACCTTTTTTAAAAATCTGCTTAAAAGTAGTTTCTTGGGGCTGGAGAAATGGCTCAGGGGTGTAAGAGCACTTGTGACTCTTAATTACAGAGGACTCAGGGGCTTTTCGCTGCCACCTACTTAGCAGCAAACCAACATATTGGCTCGAGTTCCAGGGGACCTAGAGCCTTCTTCTGAATTGTGTAGCACTGCACTAACTAAAGTCAGGTCAAACACTCACACACAATTAAATAAAGTGGTTTCTTGCCATTAACCCCAGCCCTTGGAAGGTGAAGGCAGGAGGCCTGCAAGGGCTACAGAGTAAGAGTCTGTCTCAATAATAATGTGTTCACTATGTATTCTCTTGATCTTTACAGCGTTTGTAGTGTTTTACCTTGTGTACACATGGGGGACCCAGGAGTTTGAGAAGTCCAAGAGGAAGAATCCAGCCACCTATGCAGATGACAAGTGAGCAGCACGGCGGGATGGATTTCTGTTTCCATAGACTGGTCTCTGGGAGAGGAGTCTGAGTTGTAGTGACTTGATGACACAATAAATTGCCATACTGTTGTGACTTTACTATTTGGTTTTTGGTGTTTATTTCACTTCTTTTTTTTCTTTTTCAAAGCCAATTTTTATTGAAGCTTTGTGCATTTCATACAGAATTTCCAATCAAATCTAGACCTGTGCCCCCCCAACCAGAGCTCATACATTCTGCCAAACATGTTTTTCATCTTTTTCTCAGTCTCTTTTAAAAATTTCGACGCAGGAGCTGGAGAGATGGCTCAGTGGTTAAGAGCGCCAGACTGCTCTTGCAGAAGACCCGGGTTCGATTCCCAGCACCCACATGGGGATAAAAACCATCTAAGGCCGGGCACGGTGGTACACACCTTTAATCCCAGCACTTGGGAGGCAGAGGCAGGCAGAGCTCTGTGAGTTCAAGCCAGCCTGGTCTACATAGTGAGCTCCAGGCCATCTGGGACTAAAAGGGAGACCCTGTCTCAAAAAGACAAATAAAATTATTGATGCAGAAGTGTACTGTTTTAAGCAGAAGTTCACTGTCTCAGTTCTTTGACCCAGTCTTGTTGTTTTTGTTGTTGTTCCTTCCAATTTGTGTCACTCCAAAATATGCACATATGCATGCCACATACAGGTTTTAGCATCTTCAGCTTTTTTTTTTTTTTCTTTATTAGCCTGAAAGATGTCATGTTTGAAGGCTCCTTCATTTGTTTAAGACCAAGTCTTTGTATGTGTCCATGACTGGCCTGGAACTCACTGGGCAGACCCACGTGGCCTCAATCTCAGAGACCCTCCAGTCTCTGCCTCCCAAGTGCTGGGATCACCCAACCTGATTTTGTTTTTTATGAGCAGAGTCCGTAGTGTGGCGCTGGTAACCTTCAAGTCCGTGACAGTCCTGTCCTCAGCGCAAGGCCTGAACAGCTTTGCTTGTTTGGGGGCTGGTGTGGTATGTTGCTGAAATTCCAGGAGATTCTCACACGGGCCATGCCCCTTGTCTCCCGAGACCCCAAAGGCAAAGCCAGGAAGACTCTCCAAAACCACAGTATGGAAGATTCTAGCACAGGATTGTTGGTGCTCTCCCTCATGCAGCCCTCCAGGGTCCTCCTGGGATCCTGCGACTTCCAGAGAGAGAACCCATCCCCCTTTATACTCAAGGCCACCTGGGTGGTTGGAGGGGTCACTGGATCCCTGGCTCCTTTTCCCTCAGAGGGACAAGTCAACTTTATAATTCTGGGCAGGCAGGCACCCCCACTCGTGAGGAAGCGTTTGATGTCCAAAGTCAGGCTTTCAGAGGACTGTCTATAATACAGGGTGGCATGGGCTCTGGAGTGCTGTTCTTAGCCCTCTGTCCCATTTTGACCAGCAAGTCTAGTGAGGACAGTAATTACAATGTCAGGTGCTCTTTCTAGTTACATAAATGAACTTTGAACTCACAGCAACCTTTGAAGTATTATACTCCATTGGAAATAAAGAACAGAATCAAAGTAATTTGCCCCAAATTATAGAGCAGAGCCAGCATGCCCCCTTTTTAAAATTTTTATTTTTTATTTTTGTGTCGGATTCCCCTGGAACTGGAGTCAAAGATGGTTCTTAGCCACCATGTGGGTGCTGGGAATTGAACCCAGGTCCTCTGCAAGAGCAGTCAGTGCTCTTAACCACTGAGCCATCTCTCCAGCCCCTAATTTTTTTTTAATGTGTATGTATTGCCTGCATGTGTACAAGTGCACCCATGTCATGCAATGCCCACAGACTTCAAAAAAGCACATCAGATTCCCCCCAGAACTGGAGTTTGAAATGGTTGTTAGCCACCATGTGGGTGCTGGGAATCGAACCTAGGTCCTCTGTAAGAGCAGTCAGTGCTAACTACTGAGCCATCTTCTCCAGCTGCCAGTGTATGCTCTTAAACCGTGTTCTATCCTTTCTTCCTAAGGCAGCATTTCTTAGTCTGAGAGGCTTCAGCTGTGTGGGAGGTGGCGGGCTTTGGCTTCTACTACAGGCCTGTGAACCATAACTTTGTATCATGGAGGCCAGCCCCAGATGGCTTTGTCAGTCACGTGTGGAGGCGCAAAGCCTCAAGTGTGTTCCGTACTTGTGCTCTAGAGCCTGGATGGCAGAGAGGTGGCTCTCTTCCCTTCTGGAGATGGAAGGGGAGATGGTGAGTCTGTCTCCTGAGGATTGCTATTACTTCTTGAGAACCAAAATTACTTCAACGGTCAATCTTGAAGTTGCACGATGGATTTCAAGGCAGATGTAGGAAATGGTTGTATCTGATAATCTTGTTTAAGTCTCACTTCTGTAGTCACTCATCAAGTAGTGACACAAAAGCCTTGGGTTGAGTTGAGGGGTGAAATGAGCCACAGAAGAGTGGAGTTCTCTGAGGGAATGACCCCCCCCCCACTTTTCCCATTTGGTCCTGTCCTGCTCTGTCCCTGAATCTTGCTACACATGGGCATAGGCTGTTAAGAGTCCATAAAAGCTGCAGGTCTGCAGGTCAAGATGGTGCCCACTCCTGACCCGGGGAGGGTCACTACCTTGACAGGCTGTTAGTGGCTTTCATTTTTGTCTCCTTATCAGAGGAGACAGTCAGACATACTTGCTTGCTTGGTTTCCTGGCCATGGTTTACACTATTTTGTTGCTTTTATTCCTCTAGACAAACCAGTTCCAAAGAATCAAACAGGTCTTCTTAGCCCACAGTCTTCACTGAGCCTCTTGGTCTGATCTTTTTAAAATATATAGTTTAAAATATATGGTTTTGGTGGTGCATACCTTTAATCTCAGGCACTTGGGAGGCAGAAGCAGGCAGATCTCTGTGAGTTCAAGGGCAGCCCAGTCTACACAGTGAGTTCCAGGACAGCTGTAGCTACAGAGAGACCAAACAGACCAAAAGATATATATTAAAATTATATATATATATATGGTTTTAGGGGTTTTATTTTTTTGAGACAGGGTCTCCCTGTAGTCCCAGCTGTCCTGGAACTCACTATGTAGACCAGGCTGGCCTGCCTCTGTCTCCCCAGTGCTGGGATTAAAGGTGTGCGCCACCACGCCCAGCTTGAAATATACGTTTGTGAGTATGGAGGTCAGAGGACAAGTTTGAGGAGTCATCTCTCTTCTTCCAGCTTTATGTGGGTTCCAGGCTTGGGGGGTAAGTGCCTTTACCGCAGAGCCGCCTTGTCAGCAGCGTGTTTCATTTTTATCCCAAGAGTACTCTGCCGAGACGACCCTGCTAAGACAAATTGTTGAAGGCTTTCTTCAGCCCGTCTCTTGCAGAGGGGCTTTCCCCTCTGAGCTTGAAGGCAAAGATCTCACCTAGGAGACAGTGCTCAGGCAATGGGGTTGTGGGATAGAAGCAGTGACTCTGTCTACAGGATGTGGGATCTGGAGCCACCTTAGGGACTGTGTGGAAATTCACAAAAGAGAACTTGAGTCGAGCCTTTGTGTGTGTGTGTGTGTGTGTGTGTGTGTGTGTGTGTGTGTGTGTGTGTCAGAAGCTATCCGGAGTGCCTTCTGTCATTCTCCAGCTTAGTTTTTGAGGCAAGGTCTCCCAGTGAACCTGAAGCTCACAGATTCAGCTGGACTGGTTGGCCAGGGAGCCCCGGGAGCCTGGGGGCTCACCACCCGGCACTGGGATTGCAGGTGTGCGCTACTGCACCTGACTCAATATATGGGTGCTGGGTGTCTGAACTTACACTCTCCTGTTGTGTGGCATGCACTTTATGGACTGAGCCATTTCCCCAGCCTTTCAAGTTAAGCCTCTGAAGGAGGAAGGACAGACATCTGCTACCCACAGCCCCCCCCCCCAGCTTCTAGCCCTAGGGCATGTCTCTTTTATGCTATGGTGCAATGACTTGCTCCATTTAACCAGGTTTGAAAGAGTATATGCTTATGCCCAGTGTCTAGGAAAGGGAGCCCGAAGGTCCATTTAACCAGGTTTGAAAGAGTATATGCTTATGCCCAGTGTCTAGGAAAGGGAGCCTGCTTCGGGCTGCAGACAACGTGGCCAGGATGCAGCCCTACCTAGCACAAACCCAGATGTCTGCGAGTTCCAGCCGACAACAAAAAAGCGAATACACTTTGACCTGTTGTTGAAATTTTACTTGGAACCGTTTTTCCATTTCCAAGTCTTTCATCTTTTATTAGGCACCTCCTGCTCAAGACAACACAAAAGTTCCGAGTCCCTGCCAAGTCCTAATCTCCTCTCCACCTGGAAAGTGTCGCCCTCAGCCGCTGTGGAGCGGGAAGTTCCTGGAGTTTTACTGGAGCGGCCCAGCTCTTAGCTGTCAAACCTGTTTGTCTCATTTTCTTCTTGTAAATGAACTATTTGAATCCTCAAATGTGCCCAGGAGGCCTGAGATCTACTCCCCTGTCACTGAAGACAGGAGCCTGTGGTCAGGTAGACTCCAAGACAGGCTTCTGCCTCCCAGCCAGGAGTTCTTTCCTAACAGTGAAGTCAAGCTGGCTGACGTTTTTCTACTGGAGGAATGAGCATATAGTTTTCAATTCATTCAGCAAAATGATTGGAGGAAAAAAAAAAAACACCTTTGGATGGATGTTTACATTTTCAGGAACAGAACAGTTCTTCGCTGGAGATATGGGATGGCCGTGGGCGGCTGGTGCTGCTTCAGCTAAGGGCTTAGATGTGGCTTTGTCTCTTGGTCAAGCTGTGTCCTAGGATGTATTTTTTTTCTTTCATTGCTAGTTTTTTTTCCCCCACTCAGACTGCATTCTCTCCCTCTACTCTCCCAAAGAAGAGAAGAATGATCAACATCGCTAGGTTTTGAGCAAGGGCCTAGCACACACCAGGCAAACACTGGGTGCTACCAAGCTGTCCCCAGCTTCCCTTTTTTTTTTTTTTGGTCTTTTCAAGACAGGGTCTCCCTGTAGCCCCAGCTGTCCTGGAACTCGCTCTGTAGACCAGGCTGGCCTTGAACTCACAAAGATCTGCCTGCCTCTGCCTCCCAAGTGCTAGGATTAAAGACGTGCGCCACCACACCCGGCCCCCCAGCTTCCATATTGAACTTAGGAAAATACTCACAGAGTTCATATAGATGTTGAATGTCTACCCTAGAATGGTCCCTTCCACAGACAGCACATACAGGGCCTTCTTTGGGGAGGAATTCTAGCCCGAGATGGGTTTGAGGCTTGGACAGAATTGCACCATGAGGATAAACAGTCTTTACGCAGCTTCCAGCTCTTTTCCTTGGCTTGAGAAACACAAAACGCTACCTTGTCTTTGGTCTGAGTAGAGGAAGGCAGAAATGGGATACTGGGAGAAAGCCATCGTTTGGATGGGCCGCATGTCAGTGCGGGCTGGTTACAGAGAGGCTGGCCCTGAGCCCACAGACCCAACGGGTTCTAGGACATCACGTTGTTCAGTCTTGCTTATCTAATCAGATTTGTGTTCTTACTCAATGTTCACTGGGTCACCACATAGTCTCTCCCCATCTCTGTAAAAGTTCCCATTTTGTCCCATACCTGGGGTCATTCAGTATCCAAGGTCAGGGCGAGGGAAGTGGGCAGCTAACTAATCTTGAATTAGTATTTGCTGTTGGGGTTTAGCATATGATTTAGCTCCACAGTTCTCAAGTTGGCCCTCTGGAGTTTCCCACCAGATGAGTTCCATGGTCCCAGGAGGACTTGAACAGGACAGATCTGTAGCTGCACCCCAACAGTCTCAGCTCTGAACTCCATCATACCAGCCCCTGGAAAGAAGGTCTCAGCCATCTGCCTGGCCACAGGACTGGGGACCATCCTCTAGTTTTGTGGTTAGGGACTAGGCTCTTCCCCAAATACCCAACTGTGAAGATGAGAAAAGCCTTGGGAAGAGATGTTAGCCAAGTTTAGGGCAAGATTCCAGGCAGGCGACAAGAGACTCCACTTGCATCTAGTTGTGGCTTCTTACCCTTTCTGGTTGGTCACAGGAAGGTCCTAAGACTTTCCTGACTCAGAATTCAGCATTCCCTTCAAATGTATTAAAATGTCCATGGCCAAGTATGATGATCCACATTGAAGACCAAGGCCGGATCGTGGCTACATAGAAACAGAATCAGGGGCTGGAGAGATGGCCTAGTGGTTAAGAGCGCCAACTGCTCTTGCAGAGGACCCGGGTTCGATCCCCAGCACCCATATGGCGGCTGAGAACCGTCTTTAACTCCAGTTCTAGGGGAATCCGACACCCTCTTCTGACCTCCACGGCATTGCACGACACAGGTGCACAGACCTACATGCAGACAGTATGAGGGCTTCAGACTTCCATCTGCTGCTGTGAGGGTGCTGGAAGGAAAGGCTCTGCTCAGGCTGCAGTTCACCACTGCGGGTAAAGGCCCAGATTCATTCAGTTACTTGTCAATATGTAAACTTGCACTGATTTCCAGAGTTCCTGTTACCTCCTGACTCATGTTCTTAAATCCCCCCCCCCCCACAGAACAACCCTGTGTCCATTTGTTCAGTTCATCTGGGTAAAACAACAGAGTGCCCTTCCCTTGGAAGAACGGTAGAATTTATGTATTCCATAACCAGGTCTTCAGCCTCCTCAGATGAGTAGTGAGGTGAGGGTGACAGTCCCTCTGTGCAAATGGAGGAGGGACACTGCAGATTGCTGAGGTGTCCTCCCACAGACACACACAGGGATCATATCCAGTTGCCTGTACACGAAAAGGGCAGTGCTTTCTGTCTAGACACGCTGAGAGATCATTACTTCTGAAGACTGTTAGAATTCTATTCTGATTAGATTGATCTCACTGAACTATTTCTGGACTTTTTTTTATTCTAGGAATTGAACCCAGAACTTTACACCCCCACCCTGCTGAGCTATTTTAGAAGTGTGGCCAGGTTCCTACTCTTCCCCTTAGTGGATTCATGTGGCTTTCAAAGGGAAGGCGGGACAGTGCTGACTTCTGATAAAATGGGGGTAAGGGTACAGGCCAGCAACACAATCACTCAAAGTCCAGATGAGCGATCAGTAAGTCCAACGCGCCTGAAGCGTAGCCCACGAGCACATTCCTTGGGTAGACATTAACTTATTAAATCAATCCTGATTACAAACAAACTTTGCCCCTTCCTCACCTGGGAACCATGAGAAAGACAGATGTCAGTCTATAAAAGGAACCAGGAACTGTCCCCTGGCTTTCAGGCTCCAACATCCTCCCTCTACCAAGATGTTGTACCTCAAACTCTTCGCAGTGCTCATGACCTGCCTGCTGCTGTTCGGCCAGGTAAGGAAGGAAACGTGTGTGTTGGACATGGTAGTGGCAGTGGAACTGGAACTTGAGAACTGGTTCCCATAGGTCTCCTGTGTCCCGGAAACCATCCTTCTTCCAAGGTGTGCAGCTTGGGGGCGGGGGGAAGCTCTTCAGTGTCTAAGGTGACTGTGCCTTTGCCCTACAGGTAAATGGGTCCCCAGTACCAGAGCTGCGTTCAGCAAAGAGAAGATCACGGAGAATGACCCCATTTTGGAGAGGGGTTTCCCTCAGGCCCATCGGAGCCTCATGCAGGGATGATTCTGAATGTATCACACAGCTTTGCAGGTACTCTACAAACATGGGTGCTGGGGCCCTTTGAGCCCTGGGAAGCTGGGACAGATCAGGAAACACATCCCTAAGGATAAAGCTGGAATGAAGGCATACAGGGCGAGGCTGCAAGGTTTATGGAGAATCCCTGGCAAGAAGCGTCCTGGTTCCCGACTGGCCAGATCAAACGGAGAAGAGGGAAAGGCGGCAGAGGTGGCCTGGGGCTACATAGACCCATGTCCAATTGTAAATATCTCTTTTTCCCCCAACCTAGAAAAAGACGCTGTTCCCTAAGTGTCGCCCAGGAGTGATGTTTGTGCCAGGGGAAGTTGCCTCAACCACGCTCCGTTTTATGGAATATTGTTAACTGCCTTTTGGCTGGAAATATATAAGTGAAGCAATTTGTGTTTTTAATATTTAAAGACAGATGCGTGCTTTAAACTGGTCTCTGTTTCTTCTTAAGAGTATTGTTGATATGTAGATAGGCATAACTAAATCTGTCAGAGTTTATTTTTCTATTAAATGTCTCAAACTGAAATTCTGGCAGTCTGGGATTCACTCTTGACTGACTTGACTTCGGACACTGTATGACCAAATGTCATCATCTGATGGTGTGGGGAGTGTTAGCATGCCTTTAATCCTAGCACTTGGGAGGCAGAGGCAGGCAGATCTCTGTGAGTTCAAGGCCAGCCTGGTCTACAGAGTGAGTTCCAGGACAGCTGGGGCTACAGGGAGACCTTGTCTTGNAAAAAAAAAAAAAAAACCAACCAAACAAAAAACCCTAGAACTGAAAGAAAAATCTAGTTTAATAAAAACAGCCAGGTGTGTTGTCATATGCCTTTAATCCCAAACTTGGGAGGTACAGGCAGGTGGATTTCTGTGAGTTCCAGGCCAGCCAGGGTTACATAGCAAAACACTGTCTTTAATTAATTAATTAATTAATTAGTTGCCTATGCCCCAAGGGCATCAGAAAGTATTCAAGATTCTGTCGGGCAGAATAACTGTGATTTATGGCAAGGACCTGGGTGAGAGTTCAAATTTTCTGTAATCAGATAAAAGAACTGAGCTGGGGGAAGCAGACTTTCAGACAGTAAAACTGGACCCTAAATTATAAAAGAGCACTGCAGGAAGAGGACAGAGTATGAGCTGAACAACTGAAGAGGACAGTGCTTATGAACTTTGTAAAGAAAATCTATTTGATATTTATTAAACTTAGTTTCTCCAGCTATGGTTTGGCATTATACAAAGCATCTTAATGACACAGTAGAGTTAAAAAGATTTTTACAAATTGAAATGTGATACCCTTGTCTCCAAATATTTTAATTGCCATAAATTTGTTTAAAAATACACATTAAACGCATGTTTGACACTCTAAACTTTCTATAATCTCAATACCACAAAATACGTATAATATACTATACAGATGTGGAAAATCTAGTTAGAATATAATACTTTGCTCACCATTAACAGCTTTATTATGTGAAATGCACATACTGACTTAGAAATCCTAGCTTTTGAGCCCCAAAGTACCTCTGAAATTTAATGTATTGCAACAAATAAAAATCACAGTATATAATTGAAATTTTGGTTGAAAATGTCAGATGCCTAAATATTCTGGATAAAAGAAATGTAAGCCAAAGACCTGAACCATGTACAAATAAAGGCATCCTATCACTAACAGTACCGTTCTGCAGAATCAACAGGCTTAATTATCAACGGCATTGCTTCCCCTCCAAAACCCTCCCCAAATATCAAACCATTATTTACCAAATAATTTTAATTTCAAATAAAAGGATCTTCAATAAATATATAAGCATCTCTACCCTCCATATACAAAATTTCTTAAAACCATTTAAAACGGAGGCTAGATAGAAACTCCTCTAACTGTGCTTACCAACCCCACATCTGGCCCTCAAAAGTGGTGTCTTTGCAGACCCCCCAATCGAGCCATCTCTGTTGGTGAGCGCCCCCTCCAGCCAGTACTGTTGAATGCTCGTGTCAGTGATCTGTCAGTGCGTGCGTAACAGGGACGCTTCTCGAACAGCAACAACAAACTCAACAATACGGATACCATGGCATTGATTTGAAAGGCAGCATTTCCATACTGATATTTTTCAGAGAGGAACACAGCAGGTAGAAAATTCCAATGGCTGAAAACTGAAAAGAAAGCTCACATGGACGAAGCGAGAGGTCGAAACCAACTATTACTAGACTTTCTGGGTGGGAACTCTTCCCACGCTCATTTAGAGCGCCATCTGTGTTTAAAGATGGTTATGCTCGGCTGAGCAGCAGTGACAAGGAGAGGCAGAGATGGCATCTGCAAGTCAGCGTCTTCACGTTCCAACTATTTACAATGCTTAAGCAAATGTGTGACTTGACTGGGACTTTACTTGAACACCATATTCTGTGACCAAATTCTGCTTAAAAGAGAGATGTAGCTAACTAGGCGTGGTGGTACATGCCTTTAATCCCAGTACTTGGGAGGCAGAGGCAGGTGGATCTCTGTGAGTTCAGGGCCAGCTTAGTCTACATAGCAAGTTCCAGGATAGCTGGAGCTAAAGGGAGACCCTGTCTCAAAAAAAAAAAAAGGAAAAAAGAAAAAAAAGACATGTCACTACTCTTTTCTATTCACTGTTTTGAGTTCAGCAGACCGGCATCCTTTTACTATATTTTTGTTTGGTTTTTAACAGGGTTAAATGTAGGGCATGCTGGCCTCAAACTGACATTCCAAATGCTGGAGTGAAAGCATGCACCTTCACTGACTTTTTAATTTACTTATATTGAGAGTGGGTCTCATGTAGCTCAGGCTGGCCTGGGACTCAGTATGTAGCAAAGGATGATCTTGAACTCAGGGTAGAAACCAGGATGCCTTGTCTTCATTATCTTTTTTTTTCTCTTTTGGTCTTTTTGAGACAGGGTCTCCCTGTAGCCCCAGCTGTCCTGGAGCTCGCTCTGTAGACCAGGCTGGCTTTGAACTCACAGAGATCCACCTGCCTCTGCCTCCCAGTGCTGGGATTAAAGGCGTGCGCCACCACACTCGGCGTCTTCATTAACTTTTAATGACTTACTTCGTATTACTTGCTAGCTTGGTTTCAGAATTCGGAAGTCTTAGCTGAATCCCTCCTCCACTCATGAGTGTGCAGAAGGTATGTTCAAAAACATGACCAACTTGGCCACTTGCCACTGCATCTTCCAAGCCATGATTAATTTCTTATATTGATTTTACTGGACAGCAACATTAGGTGCAAAATATGGAAAAAAAGACGACCTCTCCAATTGTGGTGTGAAGCTGAAATGAACTCTGCAGTCCACATGAGTGTAGTGTGAGTTACAAGAGTCTGTGTGCATTTGAGTGACATGTTCTGGCTCCCCAAGTTATTCAGGTTTATTCCAAACACCAACACAAGCTGCCTAAAGCAGTCATCCTCAGTAGATGTTTCTGGGACCAAGACACCTATAGACTCCTATAATTCAAAATACACAATGAAGCCATTTTGTTCAATAAGATACTGGAAAATTAAAATCTTTCCCACCCTGCTAAGAACCCTATTACACTACAGAAGGGCTCAAATATATTTCAAAAGTTAATTTCCTACAAATCATAGTAATTAAGCTTTAACAATCTAAAGGAATACACATTGCACTCTTGAACATTAGTATTCAAGGTGTCAAGAACAAAGTGTCTTAGATCAATTTAATAAATAATGGAGATAGTTGCACTAAGCTAAAGTACTAAACACATTTTTGATGAACTAATTTCATGTTTTCATACATACATACATACATACATACATATATATATAAAGTGTGTATGTGTACATAATTTTAAGATCCAAGGTTGCATACCCTCATATCTAGAAGAGTTCACAGTGTCCCCCTTCTCAACTGAGCTAGGCATCACTGACTGGAGCCATCACTGGCTGCCCTGAAACTCCACTGAGCACTGGCCTTAGGCCAGCACTTGTGTTATAACAGATTCTTTCTGCAGGCTTTTGATTCACAATGCAAGCTCATTCATTAAACCTTAAGGTATCAAAGTTTCTACCATTAAGTACAAAATGATGCTGCCTAACCTACTTGATAAAACCTTTAATGAAAAGAAATGAAGAACAATTAAGGAAAAAAAATAAAAACAGCAAATCTACTAAAGCCACAAGTGTGTTGCTGGAAATGCAGCCCAAGTTGCCTGTAGATCCCTAGTGCAAGAGCTCCTCAGAGAAGCAGGCAAATGTGGGCATGTGCACACATTGCTCTGAACTGCTCTATGTTCAATCAGTAGTGCTCAATGTTCTCTTCAGCAGCTACACACTGCTAATAAAGTGTCTTCACAGCTCCTTGCTCAGAAATCGTGGTACTAAGACAAGGAGAGGGCTGGGCACTCACAGGTCAGAAAGGCCCAGGGCTGGGCTGCTCAAGCTTAAAGGCTGGATCAGAGTGCTCCCTAAAGCCCAGCCCCTCCCAGGCACTACTACAGTGGTAGCCCCACCCACTGCAATTGTCTGTGGGTGGCCTGTATGGAGACCTTAATGCAGACTGCCATCTCCTAGCATAGAAGTGTAATCCTTAGAGCAGTCAACAGAGTATTATTTTAAACATAGTTGCTATTTCTATAACTATCTATATAGTGAATATAAGTTTCAGACTAAGTAAGTTTGTAGCCACTGTCAAAACCAGTATTAAGTGGTTGGAAAACACTGGGGCACCTACTGAGAAGGGAGCAAGGGTCAGTGTACAGGAGTCCAGGGTGTGCTGCAGACAGACATCCAAGAAGACAGACACAGGAGCATGCACTCTCAGACCACATCAAAATCTCTAGAATAGGATTTCGATTCACTGCCCATTTCTACCTAATGGTGGAAAGTCCTCCACAATAAAAGGTTCGACAAATTCATTCTTCAAGAACTAACAGATTTAAAGAGAAGTATCTTGAAGCAGCACCATTAAACATGCAGGAAACTCCACTCTAATATCAGTCTGACCCCAGAATGCTCTGGCTGCCTTTCAGGACACAAGACTAAAACTCCAACTTAGAGGCACCCAACTGGCTTTGTTGCTGAAATCTGAAAGCCCAGAGGAACTTGCTCCACTTCCAAGACATCACTGCAAAGTAAGGAACCAGACTCCGAAAAGTCAGAAAACAACAGGACATACATACACTTGATTTACAACTGTAAATTACCATCACAACTGAGGAGACAATGTCCTCTGAAGAAAAACTATTCCTAAAACACTATTAAATTAGAAAGATATCAGAGGCAATTTCTCCGAGGGAAAAATGTTAAATTCAGTGTTAATGTGTAGATTTCAATAATCAATGGTGTGTGAAACAACGAGGCATAAACAGTCAAGCTCTGGAAGTAGAGCTCAGGACAAGGGCCACGATCTGCAGAGAAAGGTGGGAAATAGACTGCGACAGAGGATGCACGACACCACTGACTTGGAGATTTCCTATCCCTCTTTTTTCCCTTCCCGTTTCAAGTCTGAACAACCATCTGCTAAAAATAGGACAATTTTCCCCCCAATTGGATGGATTTTTGGAATGAGAAGGACAAGCCATTTTTGAAGCAGCATTATATCCAAATACAGTAAATCATGTACCAAAGCATTGGCTTCTCAGAAGAAATTTATCTTTATGTGACTCTAAAGGAAGATTTAAAACTCAAAGGAAAATTTAAAATTATTATTGTAAAGGACCAACCACATGGCTAATCTGGTCCTAGTGTAAAACTTCATCTGTAAACAGTCCATACAGTTGTCATTTAAAGGTAAGATTTAAGGCACACCAGACACCACAGGGCACTAGAAAAGCACAGAGGAGAGAAATCCTCTCCCTTCACTCCTTCAGCACCTTGAAGGGAGTGGTACTTTGACCCTTGCTTGTTACAGAGCAGGCTTCTCAGGCTCTGTCCCTACTCTCTTCCCTTTCCAAGAGAGCTCACACTGAGCCAAGTTAAGTGCTTTTCTAGTGTGAATTTTTTTTCTTTTTGTTCTTTCTTTTTTTTCTTTTTCTTTCTTTTTTTTTTTTTTTTTTTTTTTTTTTAATGTGAGAGAGCTTCATGCAGCTCAGGCTGGCCTCAGACTCATAATGGAGCTTGAGGAGGACCTGATCCTCCTGTCTCCTGTCTCCACCTCCTGAATGGGACTGCAGGAGTGTACAACCACGCCTGGCTTCTGGGAATTTTTTTTTCTTCTATGTGTATGAATGTGCTGCCTGCATGTAGGTTTGTGCACCCGTGTTGTGCAAGGCCGCGGAGGTCAGAAGAGGGTCTGTTGATTCCCCTGGAACTGGAGTCTCCTGGAATTGGGAGTTACAGAACGGTTCTCAGCCGCCATGTGGGTGCTGGGGATCGAACCCAGGTCCTCTGCAAGAGCAGTTGGTGCTCTTAACCGCTAGGCTATCTCTCCAGCCCACTTCTGGGAATTTTTGAGCAGGTCAGAAACACATCATTGATGAGGACCTTTGGAAAATTTTCAAAAGGAGAACTTCATCATCTCCACATTATGTGTTAGAATGGTGAAAGCAGACTCTGCGAAGCTCCAGCCAGCCCATTCTCTATCAGTCACTGTGTGGTCTTATCTGAGCATCACAATCTATTCACTACAGGGGGAAATCTGCAGAGACTAAAGACTAGCAGTCAAACATCATCAATGGAAGGGACATAGGCCACAGCTTTCAGAAACTGGATCATCCTTTTTGTTAGGAGTAACTTATTCTGCTTCAATTAAGTGTCAGATGATTGAAACAAAAAAAGAACACAAGGTTTCAATTAAACCCATAGTTTAAGATTGTCCTTTTATGAAACCCTTCAATATGACAAGCTTCTGCCAGCAAGTTTTTCTGGTTTTTTGTAATGCATTAAATGCAATTTATAGTCACCTTGTGATTGCTAGTGTTAACACACATTCACAGTTTTTGAAATAATGAATACCAAACCAGACACATTTCATTTTGCATCCACATAGAATGCCATCTTCTCATATTTAAGTGATTTTTTCATTTGTAGAAGAGTATCCTTAATACTAAGCATAAATCCTACAATAATAAAATTGTAGTTAGGATTTGAAATAATATCAGGTAGTAGAACATGTCCCTATCTTAGATGAACCAACTCTTACTTTTAGAAGAGCTACCACAAAAACACATTAGGTAACAAAGCTCCCAAATATAATATAATAAAATGCTTACATTAAAATTATGCTAAATTTCAACAGATTAAATTTATAGGCAGAATAACTAAGCTTTAAACGAGTCCCAATCTAGGAACGAGAAAAAAGTTAAAATAAATAGAATCTCACTTGATTAATTATGAATTGTAACTGGAATTCCAATCACTAAAACCATCTTATCAATGTGCTGCAGGTTTAAAAACATTTAAATACTTTTTCACATTGGGAATATTGAAAGGGTCAGCTGATATGATGGCTTTGGGTTATAAAAACAACAACATATAAACCATGGAGGAGAAAACCATTCCTCATTCTTAGTGTCGACTAGGAGGTGTGTATGGCAGTTTTCCTTTGTGATGTGACACAGTGTTGTGGAGAAATCAGAGGCAACGAGAATATGGTCAGTTCAAGATATCAACTTGGCGTCCTGGCGGAGCCAGTGCAGTCCCTGCCGGGTGTACCGAGCCAGGTCTGTCATGATGCTCGCATTGAAGATGAGAGGGCCCATCACCTTGTCCAGTTCAGCAAAGAACTCTAGAGAAGCAAAAACATTCATTAAGTATTCCATACTCTTTTTTTTTTCTTTTTTTTTTTGGTCCTTTTGAGACAAAAGGTCTCCCGTTAGTCCCAGCTGGCCTGGAACTCACTATGTAGAATGTAGACCAGGCTGGCCTTGAACTCACAGAGATCTGCCTGCTCTGCCTCCTGAGTGCTGGGATTAAAGGTATGTGCCACCGTGCCTGGCCTAAGGTGGTTCTTAGCTGCCATGTGGGTGCTGGGAATTGAACCCGGGTCCTCTGCAAGAGCAGTCAGTGCTCTTAACTGATAAGCCATCTCTCTAGGTCCTGAACATATCTTAATACTGAATTTGAGGGGCTGGAGAGATAGCCTAGTGGTTAAGAGTACCGACTGCTCTTGCAGAGGACCTGGGTTTGATCCCGAGCACCCACATGGCGGCTGAGAACTGTCTGTAACTCCAATTCCAGGAGAACTCCAGTTCCAGGGGAATCCCAAGACCTTCTTCTGACCTCTGTGGCACTGCACGACACGGGTGCACAAACCTACATGCAGACAGTACATTCATACACATACAAAAATAAATAAAATTTAAAAAATACTGAATTTGAATCTAATTAATATAAAGGACAGAGAAACATGTGACATCATGAGGAAGTATTCAGTCAAATCCAGAGCAAGACATATTCTATGATCCAGGTTCTTCTCAACATCAATGGCAGCCCAAGAAGAAGGGGAAACAGGAAGGGGAACTACTTCAGAGACTTACTAACAAAATGCAATGTTTATTTATTTATTTTAATTTATTATTTTTTATGTGTATGAGTGTACTGTCTGCATGTAGGTCTGTGCACCTGTGTCATGCAATGCCACAGAGGTCAGAAGAGGGTGTCGGATTCCCCTGGAACTAGAGTTAAAGATGATTCTGAGCCGTCATGTGGGTGCTGGGGATCAAACCCGGGAACTCTGCAAGAGCAGTTGGTGCTCTTAACCGCTGAGCCATCTCTCCAGCCCCCCAAAATGCAATGTTTAAATCTTGCTTCAATTCTGTATGAAATATATATATATATAACTGTTCTATTTATCTAAAGGCATATTTGAGAACATAGGGGATAGTTGACAGCAGACAGGGCACTGCCTCACCATCCCCCCTAAATTGTGGCATAAGCTACATTTGTCACACCAGAATAGAGGCATATTTATCTTGTAGCCAGAACTACTTTCGGCTCTTGTCACCAGGAAATGAGAGCTGAGTCCCTTCCTCCATATCAGTCCAAACACTCTACCAAGGCTATGCCCAGCCTACAGGCATTTTAAACTATATTCAATTTAGTTACATTTAGTGAAATGGCTAAGCAAAGTGCTAGCGAACCTTTAAACTGGGTGATAACATAAATGTAGACCAGATACTTAACCATAAAAATTTATTTTAATAATCCCATTCCTCGCTGAGCTTGGTGGCGCATGCCTTTGATCCCACCACTTGGGAGGTAAAGGCAGGCAGATCTGTGTGAGTTTGAGGCCAGCCTGGTCTACATAGCGAGTTCCAGGTCAGCTGGGGCTACAGGGAAATCCTGTCTCAAAAAAGACAAAAAACAAAATGATGATTCCATTCCTCAAAGTTTATCCAGAGCCTTACATACCTTTTTGTTCTTTGGAAAGTTGTTCAGCTTGGTCCCAAATTTCGGTGGCATAAAGGAAGTTGGATGTAACCTGAACATAGCTGGCTGCCATCTGGTGGATCTTCTGTGGAATGGTCACAGAAGAACCACTTGCTGAAGCACTACTGCCCCCGGAAGAGTAACTTCCAGAATTGCCTGGTGACAGCTTTGGGGAAACAGGGGAAGGCATCCCAACAGCTTTGCTACATGAGAAAAAGTAAGCTTGTTCAGAAACGGAGCATTGTGAAATCAACGTACTTCTGACTTTTCCTACAGGAAGACTTTTAGAATTTAAAGATTCTTTTAGACTAGAAGGGTTCCCAGACAAGTATAAGAGCTAAATTCGTACAAAAGCCAGTGCAAATAACAGCGGCTTCTCTTGTTTTAACATATGGCAACAAGAGATGGGCCATAACTGAAGAAGTCAAAATCTCTTGTTACAGCAGCAGTTCAAACGCTTGGGAGTCAGATCCTTTCCCTCCCAGCTCAACAACAATCCCCATCCATTCAGGCCACAATGCCTGATTTTTCAAAATGTTTTGTACAAGGCTGGGTGAAACTAAAAATTAACACTCCCAAATTGCGATTGGTAAGAATATCTCTTCTTGAACCACATAATTCCTGGCACTTTACTAGTTTAACTGTATTTTTCATTCACGGCTGGTAAAATCTATTTGTTTATAGTCTTTGTCCCTTTAGCATTGGGAAAATGCAAGCTGGGTGTAAGGCCTGAGCCTACTAACCCAGCATGACATGTGGGAAGCTTATGCAGGAAAATCACAGTAGAACCATGTCTCTGAATGAAAAATGAAAAGAGCTGGGAGTATAGTTCAGTCTAGCAAGCACAAGTCTAGCTTTGATCCCTAGAACTTGGTGGGTAGAGGACAAGGAAAAATATACCAACAGCAAAGACAGAATGTCAATTCACATAAGTTAATAACTAAATAGAAAAACCAAGAAAACAAAAAGCTTGCATGGTGTTTGTTAGCTTTTTGGGAGGGAGTAATGTAGTAATGGACGAGAAATTGCAATGATGCCACTACACTCTGGTAATGTGAAGGCCTGAGCCATGTGAAGCCACTGTAACAAATCTAAGGAGCTATGGAAAATCAAATTGAGAAGGGTTGAGATACTGTCAAAAGTTCAGATGTCTCAAGGTAGTGAGATAGCTTGGGGACAAAACTCTTGCCGCTAAGTCTGTGGGCCTGGTAAGAGCCCAGAACTCGTCTGACGGAAGGAGAGAATCAAACCAAACCAAACCAAAAAAACCAACTCAGATGTCCATGGGTAAAATACCTCATTTCTAACCTTTCTATAATTGTTTATTTTTAAATTCATAAAACAGAAAAAAATAGCTTTAAAAATTACTTGTCTAGAGGTATAACTAACTCAGTGGGAAAGTATATTCAAAGCCTAGGGTTAAATTCCAAGTATCAAAAAACATTTTTAAAAAAAATACCTTATTAGAGATGATCTTAACTTTTTTTTTTAAAGGTCTGTGTAGTAAGATCCTGTCTCAGAAAAAAAAAAAACAGTACCAATCTTTTCACTAACCATTTCATTCTTGTTCATAAATTATAAATTTACTAAAAAAGTATTTCAGAGAACACAACTTTACCTACCTCCCCAAGCCAGGTGAAGGTGCTTGAGAATTATTGTAAGAATTCTGTAGAAAAAAAATTTTACTTAATAAAAATATGTAACTTGTAAGATACTAAATGTATTCAGAAGTATTGGGCTAAGGCTGATCTTAAGGAACTGTGTATTGATTTAAGACAATAATGGGGAGGAAGAGCACACACTGGGAAGGCACAGCTCAGTGGATAAAGAGTGCTTGTGTGACAGTATATGTCTGTAATCCCAGGCAGGAGAATCAGAATGTTCAAGGTCATCACAGGCTGCACACAGCTATCTAAGGCCAACCTGGACTACATGAGATCCTGTCTTACTGGACTTCATTTGGGGGAACAATATTTAAAGCAGAAGTACATCAGTAAGGGTTTCCTTCTGCATAAGGTTTTTTTGTAGTGTAATGTCTTAATCATAGTCTACCATCAAATATTTTAGGAGTATCTTTAATGTTTAGATAGTATATTAGCAGCATGTAATAATTACATCATAAGTTCTCAAGCAGAGGCAGTCTATTGCAAGGACCCTCTTTGCTGCCAGTTACCATAGGCTGTTTAAAATTAGAAAACTGAATAGCAACACTGAATACTGTAGAAATGCACTTTGCTCAGTAATACTTGAGTTGTTGCAATATTAGATTGTCCATTTAGTTGTTATAGAAAATCCTTAACTGTAATTGATAGTTGTTGCCGTAATAGTATATTGCCTGTATTTCTACCTCTAGTAATGGGCTTTATGTGCTCAATTTCAATATCCTTGAGCCTGGGCAAGTGAACAAGCCTTTATTTATTTATTTATTTATTTATTTATTTATTTATTTATTTATTTATTTATTTTTGGCCTTTTTTGAGACAGGGTCTCCCTGTAGCTCCGGCTGTCCTGGAACTGCCTCTAATACCTATTCCAGGGATCCATGGATCCACTGCCCTTTCTGGCCTCTGAGGGTACCAGGCACATACATGGCATACATACATGTACATACACACACATACATATATACACCCACAAATAGAATATATTTTTGTTTATTTTAAAATATTTTATTTATTTTATGAGTGCATTCCCTCCATGTGTGTAAGTGCACCAGTATTGTGCAATGCCCAACAGAAGTCAGAAAAGGGTATCAGATTCCTCCAGAACTGCAGTTGTAGATGGTTGTTAGCTGCCATATGGGTGCTGAGACTCAAAATCCAGGTCCTCTGCAAGAGTAGCCAGTGCACTTAACAGCTGAGCCATGTCTTTAGCCCCAGAATACATTTTTAAAAAAATAACAAAAAAGTGTGTGTGTGTGTGTGTGTGTGTGTGAAGAAGTAAAGGGTAGGATGTTCTAGAAGACCAAGGACAATGCAAGGAGCCAATGAGAAAAGAGATGAATGAAGGGAAAAGGGCATAGGGAAATGAGTCATACTCTGACAAAAATGGGCAGAAGAGTGTATGTGCCCCACATAGGTTGCCTAAACAGAGTTTAGACAAGGAATGGGAAATCCTTGAGGACTTTACGAGGCCAGGAAAGGAGTATGATCTTGTTCCTGTGGCAACTTAAGTTACTAAAGGGTTCTAAATAGAGCAGGATTGTAGAAGAATGTATGTGGTACTAGCCTGAAAAACAAACAGGAAGACATTTTTAGAAACTAAGATAATACTGTCCGGCTGTGTGGCTCAGTAGGTTGGGCACTTGCTTAAGCATGTACCAGCCCTGGGTTCAATCTCTAGAGCTGTAAGGAACAAACACGACAGCAGTCTGAAGGACAGCAGTGAAAACAGAGACACGGCTGCTTTATACAGCATCAAAGTTCTATAGTCAGACAGACATGAATGGAAAAAGCTTTATCAAAAACCTTGAATCATATTTGAGGATTTTCAAACAGCAGCAGATCCTTTCTTGTTAAGTTACCTAAACATGAGAACATCTCAGGGGCAAGGATATGAAAGCTTATATATATATTTTTTTTTTTTGGTCTTTTTGAGATATTCTCCCTGTAGCTCCAGGTGGCCTGGAACTCATATGTAGACCAGGCTGGCCTTGAACTCACAAGAGATCTGCCTGTCCTGCCTCCTGGGTGTGCCAGGAGATTAAAGGCGTGTGCCACCACACCCAGCAAAAGCTTACAAATTTTGTCTCCAAGGAAACAGACTCTCCAGTTCTATACGCTTACCTTGAGGTGTTCTGTCAGTGTCTTGGAGTACTTTAGTGCATTCTCCTTCTTTAGTTTGAACAGCCTCAGGTACAGCAAAGACTGGCATCTCAGGCTAACCAATAGAAAGCACGGCATACTTATCAGACCTCCCCCATCTCCACAGACAATCTTTGCATTGTATAAGAGCATAGGGCTGGCTTCATGTGAGCAGACCATGCCCCAAGGTCAAGAAACACAACCCACAGGAAAAACCAAAAGGTATGCTCTGAATGTGGAATATACCACAGGGAAAAAGTGGAATATGCCTTAGGGAAAAAGTGTAAAAGTGTAAAATGGGACTAGCTTCCCATTAGGTATTCACACTCAAAAATAAAACTGTACCAACCATAATACCACAACTCAAAGGTTCCTAAAAATTCAGTAAGGGAGAAAATCTACAGACCGGTTTATAAATAATCTAAAATTTAAAAATAAAAGAAAACTAAACTATGAACATTACAAATGTGATAGAATCTATCAGCCTTCACCTGCTCACGCAAAGCCCACAGAACCAGGATTCCTTCCCATCATGCTCCCTTCACACTCACTGCTCTTACTCTTCCTTAAGTTTCCCATTCTTTCTCACCATCCAGCCCTTGCACATGGTGTAACTTCAGAAGGGTCTTCCTAACCTCCAGTGTCATAGTCATAGATACTCTTCCTTCACAGGACTGAATTCTTATAGTTGTGTGATTATCTGACTCATTTCTGTCTCTTTACAGTGGAGTATGAACTCCATGATCAAGAGGATGGTGTGAGATTTACTCCCAGGTGCATTCTGAGCTTGAACATAGTATAAAGCTAGAACAAGTAAACAGATGACTCCTCCTGCAACTAAGCGAACAAAAGTGGGTTTGGGAAGAAGAGCCTGGAAAAATGGTCACTTAGCTCAATGGAGGCTTCCAGGATCATCCCACCCCACCAAGGCTTTCATCAAGGAGGGCAGTGGATTAGAAATGGACAAGGACTAAAATCTTTCAGTAGGAAATTTGAGCTATTTTTCCCTGTTTGACTCATTAAGAGCAGTTTGTGATAGGCTATTGTGTAAGACTGATTCAAGAATAATCATCAGACAAGCTCACACAGCACAAGCACTAACACTTACCAAAGCACTGTGAGTCTCTTATCTGCAGCTGTGGCATCCGGGGCCAAATAATTCTTTAGCTTCATAGTATATCTGAATTAAGATAAAAAACAAACATCAGGAAGAAGAGAATGCTTTACCTTGATTTTTTTTTGTCCTCAAAGCATCAGAACTACACCTAAATAAAACACCCACTAAAATTCTTACCCAAGGAAAATAAAGGATGGACAATATTTGGTTCTATCAGTCCATCCCTTTCTAGATGAAAACTGGTTATTCCGATGACACGGCTAATCTTCCCACTTACTTGATGAGCTCCACTGTGTCTGAGTACATGGGGAACGGGGACTTGGATTCCTGAGCGTTCTTCTCTAATGCATTCCCACATTCGATAAAAGACACCACAGCATCAAGGTAGTACACGGCCTTCTCAAACCTATCAGACTATAGAAAGGAGAATGAAGTTCTGATTAAGGTCATGGGACACAAGCAACACAAGGAGCTTGAGCTGGTCTGAGGAACGTGCAAGCACATACCAGTGCATCTGCATTGTGCTTCAGCTTCTTTGCTTCTTGTAAATAATGGTCTGCTGAATAATTTCTGCAATGTAAGTTTTCTTTATAAATACAATGGTAAGTAAGCATTTTCTAAGATTACTAAGTCATTTTAGTTTATAATCTTTCATATCTCAAGGAATTAGTGATTACTAAGCATTTCTTAACAATAATATAATGAGCCATTATTAAACACTTCATTTTTTTTCTGACAAATACTTTTGTCAAGTTAGGAACATGAATTATTATGGACTACTAGTAGCAAATCTTCTACTCAGGCACAAAGAAATCAAGCTCCCTATTATTTTTTATTTATTTATTTATTGTTGGTCTTTTCAAGATAGGATCTCCTTGTAGCCCCAGCTGTCCTGGAACTCACTCTGTAGACCAGGCTGGCCTTGAACTCACAAAGATCAGCCTGCCTCTGCCTTCCGAGTGGAGTGCTAGGATTAAAGGCGTGAGCCACCACGCCCGGCTCAAGCTCCCTATTATTAAACACTAGCTTATTCAACTTGGGTTAAAAATCAAGAATGAGGGGCTGTAGAGATGGCTCAGTGATTAAGAGCACTGACTGCCTTTTTTTTTCTTTTGGTCTTTTTGAGACAGGGTCTCCCTGTAGCTCCAGCTGACCTGGAACTCGCTATGTAGACCAGGCTGGCCTTGAACTCACAGAGATCCACCTGCCTCTGCCTCCTGAGTGCTGGGATTAAAGGCATGCACTACCATGTCCGGCTAGAGCACTGAATGCTTTTGCAGAGACCCAGGTTTGATTCCCAGCACCCATATGGCATCTAACTATTAGAACCCATGAACACACAGCATACCACACACACACACACACACACACACGCACGCACGCACCGCACCGCCGCGCGTTGTCGCACAACACACAAAAAAGCACTTGAGGTAAACAGTGACATCAACAGCAGGAAGTCTCCTGGAAAGCACCCCCTTCATACCACCTACGAGAGCCACTAGTTTGTTGGGTTGTTGTTTTTTGTTTTTTTTGTTTTTTTGGTCTTTTTGAGACGGAGTGTCCCCTGTAGCCCCCAGCTGTCCCTGAAATTCCTCTCTGATGGCCCAGGCTGGCCTTGAACTCACAAAGATCCCACCTGCCTCTGCCCCGAAGGGTGCTAGGATTATTAACGCATGCGCCAGCCCACGACTGTGTGCTTAATGCACACACATACTATGTATTTATTTACCCTGGTCATCAAAGGCAAGCTTTGTTCTCCGAGGCTTCGAAGCATCAGGAGTTGTAGATGGAGGACAGTTAGAGGAGCTACTTGGAACCTTTTCCTGACCAAAGATAATACAAACCTGAGACTATGAAATGAAGGAAATTTAAAATGCAATTATTAAGGCTTAATTGCTCTTTATTTTCTTAGACCTCGCTGTAAACAGAAACACCAAGGGATTATAAGAGCCCCCAGTAAGGTAATCTCGCTCTGATATAAGGCGTACGGGCTGGACTACAAAGGGATTGGATCCGGGAGTATAGAACCAACAGCAATATCGTATTAGGTTATAGAGTTTCCAAGTGCCGGTGGCGTGGTAGGCACGCCTGTTAATCCTGAGCACTTGGGGAGGGTTAGAAGCAGAGGCAGCGGGATCGGTGGAGTGTCAAGGCCCAAGCCTGGGTCTGCAGAGCGAAGTCACCCGCGGGGGCTACGGAGACCACGGCTCGTAAAAGGACAATAAAATAATAAGATAAACAGAACCTAAGATAAAGTAAAGTAAAGAAAAAAAAGAATAAAAAGTAAAATAAAGAAAAATAATAGAAAAATAAACAAAATAAAATAAATAAAATACGAAACGAAAAATAAAGTAAAACAACCTATAAGTGAACAAGCTGAATATCAAAGTGGGCCCGTTTACTGGCGGGGGGAGATAGCCTTGGTGGTAGGCCATTATCATTACCATGCAAGCAGAAGGACCTGAGTTCAAATCCCCAGAACCTGTATAAAAGCTGGGCATGGCTACATATGTCTGTAACAGCAGGATTGCAGGGCAGAGACATACAGATCCAAGGAAGTGGCCTAGCTGAAATAACTCCTGTTCAATGAAAGACTATATGGACAAATAAGAGCACAACAGAGGGAGACACCCAATGCCTTCCTCTGGGCTCTGCATGTCAGCATGGATGGACATGGACACATGGACACAGATATACAGACGGACATACACACAGACACACACGCACACACATGTTAAAAAGAACAGAATGAAAGTATTAGAGGAAAATTTACAAGTAATTTTTAGTTAATGACAATAGCAATAATACATGATGTTTAATAAAGGTTTATTACTAGGCAGTAAGTTGATTAATTAGTATGACTGTTAATTCTTCAACTATTCTATGAGATAGAATCCTAAAAAACAGTCTGAGTACAGAAAGTACTTCCTTAGCACACAAAGGCAAGTCTCCAACAGGAACTGTTGGCCTGGAATATCAAGAGAGACCACAGTTGCAATCAAATTCCTGTGTTCAAGAAGGACAAACTTACTGGAGGATGTCCCTTCATAAAGAAATTTAGTGATTAGTACAGACAAAACAGAAGCGTAATGGCGAGATGGGCTTGTTTAAGTTTTTATTTTTTTATTAATTTACTATTATTATTTTTATTATTTATTATAGTGTATGATGTACTGTCTGCATCTGTAGGTTTGTGCACCCGTGTTGTAATGCCACGTGGATGTCAGAAGCAGGGTGTCACGATTTCCACTGGAACTGTATAGTTCTGGAATTGGAGTTACGTTCTCAGCTGCATGTGGTGTGCTGGGGATCCAAACCGGTCTCTGCAAGGAGCAGCCTGGAATTTTTTAAACCCCAACAGATGGGCTTCTTGAATGAATGCATTTATTAAAAAATTTCAGACATACCTTTAATCCAGCACTTGGAGGCAGAGGCAGGTGTATCTCTGTGAGACTGAGGCCAGCCTGGTCTTCCTAGCAAGTTCCAGGCCAGCTGGGGCTATAGGGAGATGAGACCCTGTCTCAGAAAAAAAAAAAAAAAAGCACAGGCCTACAAATTTAATGAGACATTATAAAAATCTTCAGAGCAGTGGCACCCTAGGAAGGCACCTGGCACTGAGTGCCAGGCACAGCAGTACCTTGGCCTCCCTGGAGCTGCCCGAAGCCTTCCCTTCGGCCTTCTTCTGCTTGGAGCCGGAGCTGCTCCTGCTGCTGCCGCTGCTCTCCTTGCTGCTGCTGCCGGGCTTGACGGAGGGAGACTGGCTGACAGTCCTCTTCCGAGAGCCATGCTCTGCTTTGGAATCTTTTGAAGGAACGGGTCCAGCAGGGGAAGGTAACAAGTCCTTCTCTTTTGCACTGCTCTGCTTGGACGACCTGCCAAGCAAAACAGATGCCCTCATTTCTCACAGTGTTTACAAAGGTGATGGATTTCTCCACTTTTCATCTGTTTTAAAGACAAATTTCACACATACCTCCTTTACATATTATTGTAAAACAAAATGAGATGGTACATTCCATAAGGGGACATCTTGTCTTTCTTCTTCTCCATTATCTACTCTCCTTTGCCACAATTACACTCCTAGTGTCTAAAACAACCTGCTGCACAATAAATGCTTAATTGTTTACATGAAAAAGCAAATACATAAATTGTGAGAAAATAATGCTTATAATTTACTAGTCTCTTTCAAGGCTTTCTTGTGATTCTTATATTCCCAATCCCATTAAGAGAAGAGAATAACTAAATTTTAAATGCTTTCCATCCCTACTAGTAAAAAGCAAATGCTCCTACTATTTAGTTCATGAGTCTGTGATAATCAGGTCCTAAAAAGAAGACTCTAACAGTCTGCTACACAGCACTCGGTCCTCATGACACTTGGAAGAACACTGGCACAGCACGCTTTGGGACTTACTCTCTGTTGCTGGATAGCTTGTGGCCTGTTGAGTTCTTGTCCTCTGTTTTGGGTTTTTTGCTCTCAGTGGCTCGGTTATCATCATCATTCTGGATTAAAAAAACAAAACAAAACAGAAACAACTGGTCTCAGGGCTGAGAAGGTGACCGTCTGAGAAGGTGTTAAAGCCCAGAGCCCAGATGTGGAACAGATGTCTCTAGTCTTAAGACAGTATCTCTTTTATGTAATACTTATAGAGAAAGGAAGTATCTACACAATTATAATTTTTTTAAGTAAATACTTTTTAAAAATTTATTTTATTTATTTATTTTATGTGTATAAATGTACTGTCTGCATGTAGGTCTGTGCACCTGTGTCATGCAATGCCTTGGAGGTCAGAAGAGGGTGTCGGATTCCCCTGGAAATGGGGTTCCCCTGGAATTGGAGTTACGGACGGTTCTCAGCCGCCATGTGGGTCGAACCTGGGTCCTCTGCAAGAGCAGTCAGCGCTCTTAACCGCTAGGCCATCTCTCCAGCCCTACACAATTATAATTAAGATGTAACTTAATACCATAAAATCTGCCCTTTAAAAGTATGTAATTCAGCTGGACGTGGTGGCGCACGCCTTTAATCCTAGCACTTGGGAGGCAGAGGCAGGCCAATCTTTGTTCAAGGCCAGCCTGGTCCACAGAGTGAGTTCCAGGACAGCTGGGGCCACAGGGAGACCCTGTCTCGAAAAGACCAAAAAAAAAAAAAAAGTATGTAACTCTGTGGCATTAAGAATATTCAGGAGCTGTACTTCCATCACTACAATCAATTTTAGAACATTTTCATCATCCCTCAAAGATACCCAATACAGGTCAAAAGTCTGTAATTGTTCCTATTCCAAGACCCCAACAATCATTAATCACCACATCTGTCTTTATGAGTCTGACTATTCTAGTCATCATATATAAATGGAATCAGATAATATGTGGTCTTTGACGTCTGATTTCTTTTTTTTTCTTTTTAACACAATCCTTAGGATTGATCCAAATTGTGCTGTGGATCAGCGCTTCATTCTTATTCATGGCTGTCTAGTATTCCACTGTATAGATATAAGTTTTTTTGTTTGTTCATTCATCAGTTGACAACCATTTGGGTTGTCTTCACCTTTGACTCATATGAATAATGCTTCTATGAGCACTAAAGTGCAGGTTTTGTATAGACATTTTCATTTCTATCTTGTCTATACACCTAAGGCTTCAATTACTAGACCATAAGATAAGTGTATATTCAACTTACTGAGGAAAAAAAAAAGCAGCCACATTTTACAAACCCACTAGCATTGTAGGAAAGCTCCAACTCTTGTCTTCATAGCACTTGTTCAGAACTAACTTTGATTACAGCCAAGCCTAACAATTTTTTTAAAGCATCATTAAAAACATAAGTGATAGTCACCGGGCATGGTGGCGCACGCCTTTAATCCTAGCACTTGGGAGGCAGAGGCAGGCGGATCTCTGTGAGTTCAAGGTCAGCCTGATCTACAGAGTGAGCCCCAGGCCAGCTGGGACTAAAGGGAGACCCTGTCTCAAAAATACCAAAAAACCCCCCCCCAAACCATAAGTGATAGTCCTATCTACTGTAAATCCTACATTTGTAAGTGAATCTAAGTTTTCCTATTACTTCAAACACCAGGCAACAAGAATGCAAATGTTCTACCATAAGAAGAGTCTGTCCCATTGAATGACCAAATTTAGACAAAGACATGGAAAAAGATACTTCCATACTGCCTTGCCAGTGACTGGGCTTCCTTCTCAGTGTCACCAGCTTCTCCAGGAATTGCCCCAAAAGCACATTTCAAAAATCATAAATCGCTGGGCATAGTGGTGCACTCCTTTGATCCCAGCACTCGGGAGGCAGAGGCAGGCGGATCTCTGGGAATTCAAGGCCAGCCTGGTCTACAAAGTGAGTTCCAGGCCAGCTGGGGCTACGGGGAGACCCTGTCTCAAAGATACCAAAAAAAATCATAAATCATGGGAGAGGGTGTACAGGGGTGGTAGGGAAGTGGGAAGTTAGAGTGATCAGTATGCAAAACACACGTATGTGAAATTGTAAAAATAATGATAAAAATTATACATCTTTTTAAAAGAAAGGCTACATTAGCCGGGTGTGGTGGCGCATGCCTTTAATCCTAGCACTTGTAAGGCAGAGGCAGGCAGATCTCTGTGAGTTCAAGCCCAGCCTGGTCTACATAGTGAATTCCAGGCCAGCCAAAGCTACAGGGAGACCTTGTGTGTCAAAAAGACAAAAAAAAAAAAAAAAAAAAAAAAAACAGAAGGTAACATTAAAAACTCGTACCAAAAAAAAAATTATTAAAAATCGGCCGGCATGTGTCTCCTACACGCAGGTACGCAAGGTAAGTCGGATCTTTGTGAGTTTTCAGGCAGCCAGGTCAGTACATAGTGAGTATCAGGACAGCTGGGGCTAGCGGGAGACCCTGTCTGAAAGAACCCAGAAAAAAAAAAAAAAAAAAAAAAAAAAACCTCATGATTAGAAAGCTCCTATCCCAGGCTGGAGAGATGGCTCAGTGGTGAAGAGCACTAGCTGCTCTTGTGGAAGGCTCAGGTTTACTTCCATCCACATGTTGGGTAACAAGCATCTGTAACTCCAGTTCGGGAAGATCTGGTTCCCTCTTTTGACCTCTGCAGGCATTGCAGAACATGGGTATACTTACATGCAGACAACACACACACACACACACACACACACACACACACACATACACACACACACAGATCATATCCCATATTTTTTTAAAACAATCATAATCAGGGGCCACAGAGATGACTCAATCAGTCCAAGTGCCTACCGCTGAGTCCGACAATCACCATTTCCCCTTACAGCTCATGTCCCACACACCATTTTGCTACACTCCCCAAGATCTCAACAGCATTTCAGATACAGACATCTAAAATGAACAACAGCAACCAGAGAGATGGTTCAGCCAAGCCTGATGACCTTAGGACCCATTTGGTGGGAGGAAAGAAGTGACTACTACAAGTAGGCCTCTGAGCATCATACATGCACTGCAGCACACACATGCACAAATGCAATTAAACAACAGCAGCAATTATGCAACAAAAAATCAGCAAAGGACTGGAAGAGATGGCTCAGCAGTTAACAACACTTGCTGCTTTTGCAGAAGACTCAGGTTGACTCCTAGTACCCACATGGTGGCTAACAACCATCCATAACTCCAGTTCCAGAGGATCCAAGGCCCCTTCTGTCCTCCACAGGGAGTGCACAACATGGGTGCATTTATAGACATGAAAGCATAACAATACTCATATAAACAAACAAACAAACAAATGTTAAAAAGTCAAAACAGCAAGAACTTGGGGCTGGCGAGATGGCTCAGCAGTGACTAGCATATGCTGCTCTTCACAGAACCCAAGTTTGGTTCCCAGCACCCAGGCCAGGCAGTTTAGAACTGCCCTTAATTCCAGTTCCAGGGATCGGATGACTTCTGGCTTCCAAGGGAATTCACAGATACGTATAATAAAATCACATCTTGAAAAATATCAAAGTGCAAAAAATAAAATAAAAATATCAAAGTGTACAACTTTAATCCCAGCACTCAGGAGGCAGAGGTAGGTGGATCTCTGTGACTTCAAGACCAGGTTGGTCTATACATAATGAGTTCTAGGCAAGCTGGGGCAACTGTCTCAAAAACACCAAACAAAACAAAACAAAACAACAACAACCCCCCCATATATATGTATATGTAGGAAAGTGGAAACAATCACATATTTCTTAAAAAGAAGAAAAAAAGAAACAATAAGACCTTTACAAACCTTATGCTTCCTCTTGCCTTTGTTGGAAGCTCTCTCTGAGGCTGGCTTCTGCACCTCTCTTGCATGTTTTTCTGGCACACTTTTCTTTTCCCCCTTGGCTGGTTCTGTTTCTTTGTAAGGCTTTCCTGGTATTCTAGTCAGGAGATTCAGGTCAATCTTCACAATGAGTGGGTACCTCTCATCGGGCTCACTGAGTGGGGAAAGGAGCTCCTTCTCTTCCATAGGAGAGAACATTCGTTGCCGAAAAAAGCTATCTTCTTCCTCCCCTGAGGAGGGTTTGACAGGAGTCCTACCGCTATCCGGGTACTTAGGAGTCTGTGAGGAAGGAGGAAGGCTCTCACTTTCATCTGACTCCGAGGACGAGGTATCTGTTTCTATGATTTCCCGTGACTTCTGAGAAGACTTACTTGTTGACTTGTATTTCTTTTTCTCTGTGGTAGGTCGAGGGGAAGATTTAGACTCCTTCTTTATATTGGGTCTCCGGGAGCCCTTGGTGGCTGCTTTGTGTCTGCTGGATGGCATGCTGGCAGCCGCATCTACAGGGGTTTCACTTTCTACCTTCAGACCTCCTCGGGGCTCCTCAGCAGCTGGCTTCTCAGCTTTTTTGGGTTGTTTTTTGCCTACAGTTCTCCTCTGTGTTGTGCTGTCACTCTGGGCAGGAGACTTTTGTCTCCCACGCCCACTTTCTGATCCCTTTTGGATGGTTTTGGAGTCTCGTCCTGGAGTAGTAGAGCTTGTTTCTTTAGGCCCGCCTGGGTCAGTGTAGCTATTCCCGGCACCCTGTTCTCGCCCTTCTTTTTTGTAGGCTTGAGATGATGGGATGTTACTGTCTACAGAAGATGCTGGAGACACTTTATGTGGGTTCACTTTGTTCAGCCAATTATCAAGTTGCCATTTGTTTGTTGGTGGTGGTTCAGGCTAAAAGTCAGAGAAATAAATATGTATATGTGTATATATATATTACTATTAATATTAAAGCTTCCTCCCTCTTTTTATAAAGTCAAGTGAAAGGACAAAGAGAATAATGCTTGAGGCAATAAGACATATTATGCATATATATATTTCCTTATAAACACATGAATATAGACATGCACACGCACATACACGCACACACACACATGCGTAAATATATATATTCCAACTGTCCTTTCTCAGAATATGTAATGATCTCTCCTTCACCTGTGACATCTGGCTACATGAAGGCACCCTCCTCCTCACCTCAGGAGAAGCCCTCTGGGATGGCTCATTGGCCTCACTGTCACTGGAACTACTTTCGCTTTCGGAGTCAGATCCAGAGCTGCTTTCAGATCCACTGTGGCTGCTGGAGTCGTCCCTGGAGTTATCTGCCCCTTCACTATTAGGATGTGCGGGTTCAGAGTTACTGAAGGAGAGAAAACATAAATGACCAAAAGTTTCCTTGACAGCAGCAACAAAAAAGTCCAAATCTATCAGCCTGCTTTATTTACGACATGTACTTAAGCTATTACACTTAAAGGAACTCTTAATTTCATTATAAAAGTAATAAATAGGGCTGAGAGATGGCCTAGCGGTTAAGAGCGCCGACTGCTCTTACAGAGGACCCGGGTTCGATCCCCAGCACCCACATGGCGGCCGAGAACCGTCTGAAACTCCAATTCCAGGAGAACTCCAGTTCCAGGACAATCCGAAACCCTCTTCTGACCTCTGCAGCATTGTACGACGGGTGCACAAACCTGCATGCAGACAGTACATTCATACACATACAGAAATAAATAAAATTAAGTAAATAAAAATAATTTTAAAAAAAGTAATAAATAAACACTCCTCTAAAACTTTCTGCCCTGCCACTTAGCTAACATCTTTTAAAATAGTTTAAGGAATAATTTACATACCATAAAATTCACCCAGTTTAGGTATATAATTTAATGAATTTTAGTTAATTTACAGAACTGTATAATCACCATCACAACTGATGATATTTATTTTATGCCAGGTGTGGTGGTGCATGCCTTTAATCCCAGCACTCAGGAGGCATTGGCAGACAGATCACTTAAGAGTTCAAGGCCAGCCTAGTCTACATAGTGAGTTCAAAAAAAAGAAAGAAGCCGGGTGTGGTGGCACACGCCTTTAATCCTAGCACTTGGGAGGCAGAGGCAGGCCGATCTTTGGGAGTTCAAGGCCAGCCTGGTCTACAGGGTGAGTTCCAGGACAGCTGGGGCTACAGGGACCTGTCTTGAAAAGACCAAAAAAAAAAAAAAAAGAAAGGATTGTTTATGATATCACCACAATGTTAATCAGGCTGACCTTAGCCTCTAACCAGACAAAAAATAAAAGGACACCTACCTTCCTGGTGTGCTCCTTGGCATTGTCTTACTACAATCCTAAAATTAAGACAGAAGAAATAAATCTGTGAATGAATAAATAATGTTCTATCTGCCTAATATGAATTTCTGAACTAAAAAAACCACTGACTTCTCTAACACGAATCAGTGTTTACTTAATATGGTGCCTTATTATACCATTTCACTTCATTTAACCTCATCTGCAAAGACTTAATTTCTCAGTAAGGATATAGTCATAAGTTCTTGGGCATAAGGATAGACTTTTTTTTTCTTTTTAATGTGTATAAATGTACTGTATGCATGCAGGTCTGTGCACCCGTGTTGTGCAACGCCACAGAGGTCAGAAGAGGGCGTCGGATTCCCCTGGAATTGGAGTTATTGGAGTTACAGATGGTTCTCAGCCGCCATGTGGGTGCTGGGGATGGAATCTAGGTCCTCTGCAAGAGCAGTTGGTGCTCTTAACCGCTAGGCTATCTCTCCAGCCCCAGGGATAGACATATTTTATTTATTTATTTATTTATTTATTTATTTATTTATTTATTTATTTATTTATATGAATGTACTGTTTGCATGTAGGTTTGTGCACCTGTGTTGTGCAATGCTGCGGAGGTCAGAAGAGGGCATCGGATTCCCCTGGAACTGGAGTTCTCCAGGAATTGGAGTTACAGACGGTTCTCAGCCGCCATGTGGGTGCTGGGGATCGAACCCCGGACCTCTGCAAGAGCAATTGGCGCTCTTAACCGCTAGGCCATCTCTCCAGCCCCAGGATAGACATATTTTTAAGAAACACTAGGAGCCATCAAAATGGCTCAACAGGTAAAGGCATCAGCCACTAAGCCTGAGGACCTAAGTTCAATCCCCAGGACCCACATGGTGGAAGAAAAGTGATTAAATACTAAACTTTAGCACCAGAAGGTGGCGGCAATAGAAGCATGAGTCTAAGGTCAGCCTGGGCTACATAGTGAAACTCTGCCTCAACACAAACTCAGTAACCAAAACACCACAGACAACAGCAGTAAACCAGAGTAGTGTTTATGTGGAGAGTAAGAGAATCTCCGGCTGAGAACATTGCTCAGTGGAGGCTTACTTAGCAAGTGTGGGGCCCTAGGCTCCATCCCCTAATACCACCCCCAAAGAGAATCTCTATGTCAAAAAGCTTATAGGAAATAGCTTTAAAAATTGGATCTTAAGTGTATTTATTACTCAGTTATAATTTAAGATGCAATGAAAATACTGTAAGAGATGGACAAACTGTACAGCAGACATACCTGTTCCCCATCGCTGTCTTCACTGCTGCTTAGTTTTAAGTCATCTTTTAACATACTAGAGGGAAAAGGCAGAAAGGAACATTATTTTTGGAGCAGCTTTCAGGGAAGTTCAGGGCATTAAGTATTTACCAATAATTCCAGGAATAATTACTATAGTAGTCAAAAATTTAACTGAAACACATGTGCTCAGAAAAACACAAGCGCGTGCACACGCACACACGCACACACATGTCTGTCTCTCTGTCTCTATGTACCTCCATCTCTAATGTAGATTAGTTCATAAACAGTGAAAACTGAGGAAATTAACCATCTGACATGCTCTAAACTTTCCACAAGTTAAAAGAAAATATGTTTTTAAACCAGGCATCAGTGGCACACATCATTAGTCTCAACACTTGGGAGGCAGTGGCAGACAGAGGCCAGCATGATCTACATAGGAAGTTCTAGATCAGTCACTGCTACAGAGTAAGATCTTGTCTCAAAAATAATTTTTTTTAAGAAAACAGATTTATTTAGTACTCTGTAAGTGGGCATGGAAGTAACAGAACTACCACTGGCTTCTAGGAGTAAAATAGTGTTCTGTTTTCTGATTAAGGAAGCCTCTTTCTATATAAGCACTCATAGTCACAGGTGCTATCACAAACTTTTCTCTAACTGTACACATATACTTATATTAAAACAAATCAATATAGAACCCCTAAAGAGAAGCAAGCCAAATGAAAGCACCACACAATTCTCTGTCATTGTCTCCAGTGTTCCATGGAGACCTAGCTGCTGGCAAGTGGGCAGCAGGGAGAGCTGGGAGAGCACAGGCTCCCGAGTCAGTTCTGCTTCTCGGCACCTGGCTGTGAAGACAGGCGACATCTACATAAGAGCTTGGCTGAGAAATGACCATGTATGAGTTTTTAAATTCCAGGTTCCAAATCTTCCTTGATTAAAAATACCATAAATACTACAAGCTGATAATTTCTGGAGTTTGTTTTGGAAAGACTTAAGTTTTTTATAAGGCCCAAACTATTAAACTAAAAATCTGAGTAAGAAACCACGAAACACTCGTTTTAAGGGTTTTTGTTGTTGTTGTTGTTGTTTTACATGAAAGAAAAATTAACACAAAACTTAGGGAGAATTGCAACTAGGAAAATGTTGTTTCCCAGTACCACTAGTCCCATTACCTGTCTTTTTAGAAGTTTTTGAGTCTGCGATCGACAGGAAGTCTTCTTTACTTCAGTAACTATTTGTACTTTCTCCCCAATGCTTAACCTGCATCTCTAACTCTGACCTCAAATTCAAAAGTCTACACAAAAAATCACCTGGAAACAAAGTAACCAAAAGATTATAAAATTATGAAAATGAATTTTTAAATTGGTTTGGTTAAATGAGATTTTTAAAGAGTTTTCTTTTAGATAAGCGCCTAGTGTTATCTCTAAGACTGATTTCTAGTGAGGAAATAATACTCTGAATTCTCTCAGCCCTTATGATTTAATAATGGCAGGTCAATGAACCTGTTTACATATGAGTATGTCAAAGCTTTTACCAGACTGCTCCCAGTCTGGCAAGCTTGTTCCCTCAACAAACAATATATGTGCCCTTAGGTACATACATAGGAGGTGTGTGTTAGTTCTCAGAACATGGACAGGGTAAGCAGGATGTGACCAGGGTCTTGGCAAGACAGGAAGCTTGTTCTATCAGTGTGCTTTCCTTCCCAGTCCTTTTTGTCACTCATGAGGTTAACACTGTGGTTTGTGACTATGGCATAGAAAATGGCATTATGGCCACAATCTCTTTAGAAATTAATTTTAATCATGGAGTTAAGGAGATCCCAGGAGTTTAAGTGTTCACCTTGTAAAATGGAATTTACTATTATCTGAAACATTCTACCCTGTGATTTCTATTACTGGTTTATACTTACAAAATCAAATCAAAACTTAAGAAAACTTAGTATAAACCATATTTCTTGGCTATTAGTATACTGCTAAATGGAGGGTTTACTAAGAAGAAATCAAGACTGTTACTATTAAATCTTTTTTCATTTTTATTTATTTATTTATTTATTTAATGTGTATGAATGTACTGTCTGCATGTAGGTTTTTTTTTAATTATTTATTTTTTATGTGTGAGTGTACTGTCTGCATGTAGGTTGGTGCACCCATGTCGTGCAATGCTGCGGAGGTCAGAAGAGGGTGTCGGATTGATTCCCCTGGAACTGGAGTTAAAGATGGTTCTTAGCCGCCATGTGGGTGCTAGGAATTGAACCTGGGTCCTCTGCAAGAGCAGTCAGTGCTCTTAACTGCTGAGCCATCTCTCTATCCCCTGCATGTAGGTTTGTGCGCCCATGTCGTACAATGCCTCGGAGGTCAGAAGAGGGTGTCGGATTCCCCTGGAACTGGAGTTCTCCTGGAATTGGAGTTACAGACGGTTCTCAGCCGCCATATGGGTGCTGGGGATCAAACCTGGGTCCTCTGCAAGAGCAGCTGGCGCTCTTAACCACTAGGCCATCTCTCCAGCCCCTACTATTAAATCTTTTAAAATGATTTCTTCATTAAATATCAACTTGCCTATTGGTTCTCTTTTTCTACTCCCCCTCCCCATTATAAATTTAAGATCTGGGAAGCCTTTAATCCTAGCCAAAGAATTCATGAATGTGGACAACATAACAACCTTCTCATTAAAGCACTCTGCAGAGGCAAGTGGATCTCTGTGAGTTCAAGACCAGCCTGGTCTACAGAGCGAGTTCCAGGCCAGCAGGGGCTACAGGGAGACCCTGTCTCAAAAGACCTAAAAACAACAACAACAACAACAACAAAACAACTACAGATATAAAGATATATCTCAGAGATGATTAAAAAAACCTATGAACTCAGAGCAGGGGTGGCAAACCATGGTCTAGGCATCAAACCTAGTCCACTATTGGTTTTGTTTTCCTTTCCTTTTGTTTTCTGAGGGTGCCTGCTTGCTTGTTGTTGTGTTTTTTTTTTTGGTCTTTTCGAGACAGGGTCTTCCTGTAGCCCCAGCTGTCCTGGAACTCACTCTGTAGACCAGGCTGGCCTTGAACTCACAAAGATCCGCCTGCCTCTGCCTCCCGAGTGTTAGGATTAAAGGCGTGCGCCACCATACCCGGCTTTTTTTTTTTTTTGAGCTTGCTTGTTTTTGAGACAGGGTCTTACTATATAGCCCAGACTAATGGAACTTGCTTTGTTGCTCTGGCTGTCCTTGAACTCATGGTGATCCTCCTGCTTTAGGCTTCTAAGTATTGGGATTATAGGCCTGTATTTCCACAGGTAGTTCCCCACTATTCTGTAAAGAAATTTTATTGGCCTAGAGATATAGCTTGTACAGTACTCACCTAACCTGTGCAAGACCCCAAGCTCAATCCCCACTACCACCAAAAGACAAAATTCAAGCATAATAACACTTGGCTATAATCTGATCACAAGGCAGATAAAGGCAAGAGGATTAAGCTTACAGTCATTTGACCACATAGTAAATTCATCTGACTACATAGTAAATTTGAGGCAGCACAGACTATCTGACACTCTCTCAAAAGCATCAACAATAACAACAAAGTTAGTGTTAGTAGAACATAGCAAAAGTCTGTGGTCTATGATTCCTTTTATATTAAAAAAAAAACAAAACAGAACTAAGTACACAGGACAGAAGCTACATGGTCTTGGACACTTAAAATTCTGTGGTCTTTTACAGGTAAGTTGGCCTATTGCCTGCCTTAAAACATTCTGCTGAGCCAGATGTGGTGGCGCATGCCTTTAATCCTAGCACTTGGGAGGCAGAGGCAGATGGATCTCTGTGAGTTCAAGGCCAGCCTGGTCTACAGAGTGAGTTCCAGGACAGCCAGAGCTACAGGGAGACCCTGTCTCAAAAAGAGCCCCCCAAAAGAAAAAGAAACATACATATGTTCCAAGGTCCAATTGTGGTAGGACACACTTTTAATCACAGCACTCAGGAGGCAGAGCCAAGTAGATGTATGTGAGTTCCAGCCTAGGAGACAGAGAAACAAAAAGAGGAATAGGAAGAAAGGAAGAGAGAAGCATACATACATACACGAATGCACAGACAGATACACACACACACAATACACTCACAAATACACACATATGCACAAATGCATTCATTCGTTAACACATGCACACTCAGAGAATGCATGCACACACACAGCACACACTGAGTTGTAACAACCTATTAAACTAGAGGCTCCTGGGGCTCCTCAGTTGCATACTGGCAGGATAGCACTATTCCACAACTGAACTCACTAATATGCTTGAGCAACTGGAGACCATGTACCTGCAGTTATTATTAAGATCTGAAGTGTAATGCAGAGACTAGCCACTGTACCCACACCATGGGGCTGGCTTATTCCCCTAAGTTCTGTCATCTCCTCAGGCTCCACCATTCAGTTCTCTACTCAGAGAAGTCTACCTCAGTGTTGGACTTCTAGTTCTTTCCTTCTTTGAATGGAAAAATATATTAACAAATACAATATCCCATGTAATTAGTGAGTATCTTTTCCCCATGCTATCAAACATTCTTTCCACATTTTGCTTCATTCTCTGCTTCCTACACCCACTGGTGTATTCTGCTGATCTCCACATCAATGCTCAGGAAACATCACCCACATGTGTGACAGCAGGTCACATGTCCTCACTGACTCAGAAAGTTTTATGGAAATGGAAAATTTGGGGGAAGGCTTCTATTTTTCAGATGAGATAGTTTCAAAGTGTTGATAACATGGTATTTTTCCATTTGTGAGTTTTTTTTTTTTTATCAGGTAAGTAGTATGGAGATGTCAGCAAACTGGCTTTGAGACACATCAGCGGGAATGGTCAACAAATCATTTGCGTAAATGTAATTGGCTTGAGAAAAATACTTAATGAAGATTTATAGGTCTTTGAAGGAAGGAAATACCCTGGAGCTTGACACAGTGCTGAGGGTATAATGACTGAAAAAGTAATGCATATGTTGGACTCTTCAACTCAGAACAAGAAAATCCTGCCTGCCTTCCCTGCCCATTGGAAAAGCAAGTGGCATCTCTTAACTCTCAGCAGAGAAGCTTCCTTGGGCAGTAGATGAGTATTAACAAGGAAACCCACAACGGGCCAACGTGCAGAGAACAAGAGGCTGCCATGAGCTTATCCCTGAATAGGACACCTGTAATCAAACCTCTGCCTCCCGAGCCTCAGGGATCATTGAAGAAAATGGGGGCAAACGATTGTAACAGCCCAAGGAAAGAGTTACACAATAAGAACTCACAGCAACGGTGACACAATGGTAAACGGAGACCCTGCTTCAAAAAGACCAAAAAAAAAAAAAAAAAAAAAAAGAGCAGCCAGTTTCTTATCACTGAGCCATCTCTCCAGGCCCCAGACTTCAATCTCTCTCTCTCTCTCTCTCTCTCTCTCTCTCTCTCCTTCTCTCCTATAATATATATATATATATATATATATATATATGTAATGTCTTTTTGCAGCAGGGTCTCCCTGTAGCCCTAGGCTGTCTGGAACTTTTTATTATAGACCAGGCTGGCCTTGAACTCACAGGAGATCTGCCTGCCCTCTGCCTCCCAAAGTGCTAGGATTAAAGGCGTGCACCACCACACCTGAGTCTGATATATATTTTTTGAAGATAGATATTTTGTGCAGATAGTTTATAATCTTTTTTGTCTTTTTGAGATAGAGTCTCCCTGTAATCCTAGTTGTCCTGAAACTCACTATGCAGACAAGGCTGACCTCAATGTCACAGAAATCTGTCTGTCTCTGCCTTCTGAGTGCTGGAACTAAAGACATGTGCCACCATGCCTGGCATATAGTTTATAATCTTAACCAATTTCATTTGGCTTACTTCTACATTCTTTGTTTTAGAAAGATACAGTACTTCTGCTAAAACTTCAAATGGGCACCAGTCAAAATCGTAAGTTTATTGCTTAGTGGATTTGTCTTTTTTTCCTAGAAGTTATATGTAATAGCTGGATATTTTAAATATTAGAAGTACCCTTTCATTTATTTTTAAAATCACCATTTATTTTGTGTGTGTGTGTGTGTTGTGTGCGTGTGTGTATAGGCACGTGTAGAATTGACATTTCAGGAGTCAATTCTTGCACCAAGTGGGTCCTAGCGATTGCAGTTAGGTTGTCCATCTTGGCGACAAGCTCCTTTACCTTGAGCCAGTCCTGTTAGGCTATGTTTGCTTGTTTTTTTTTTTTTTTTTTTTTTTTTTTTGGTTTTTTTGGTCTTTCGAGACGGGTCTCCCATATAGTCCCAGATGTCCTGGAACTCACTCTGTAGACAGGATGGGCCTTGAACTCACAAAAATCCGCCTCTCTGCCTCCCAAGTGCTAGGATTAAAGGCGTGCACCTGTTTGCTTGTTTTTTAATGTGGTGGTAGAGATTGAAATCAGGAGCCTTGTGCATGCTAAGCTCGTGCTGGACAGAATTTATTATTTTTGGTCTTTTTGAGACAGGTTCCCTGTAGCTCTGGCTGTCCTGGAAATCACTCTGTAGACAGGCTGGCCTTGAACTCACAGAGATCCATCTGCCTCTGCCTCCCAAGTGCTAGGATTAAAGGCATGCGCCACCACATCTGGCTCACAGAATGTTTTAAGGCAGGCAATAGGCCAACTTACCTGTAAAAGACCACAGAATTTTAAGTGTCCAAGACCATGTAGCTTCTGTCCTGTGTTACTTAGTTCTGTTTTGTTTTTTTTTTTTAATATAAAAGGAATCATAGACCACAGACTTTTGCTATGTTCTACTAACACTAACTTTGTTGTTATTGTTGATGCTTTTGAGAGAGTGTCAGATTAGTCTGTGCTGCCTCAAATTTACTATGTACGTCAGATGAATTTACTAGTGGTCAAATGACTGTAAGCTTAATCCTCTTGCCTTTATCTGCCTTGTGATCAGATTATAGCCAAGTGTTATTATGCTTGAATTTTGTCTTTTGGTGGTAGTGGGGATTGAGCTTGGGGTCTTGCACAGGTTAGGTGAGTACTGTACAAGCTATATCTCTAGGCCAATAAAATTTCTTTACAGAATAGTGGGGAACTACCTGTGGAAATACAGGCCTATAATCCCAATACTTAGAAGCCTAAAGCAGGAGGATCACATGAGTTCAAGGACCCCAGAGCCAACAAAGCAAGTTCCATTACTCTGGGCTATATAGTAAGACCCTCTCAAAAACAAGCAGCTCAAAAAAAAAAAAGCCGGGTAGGTGGCGCACGCCTTTATCCTAACACTCGGGCAGGCAGAGGCGGCGGGGATCTTTGTGAGTTCAAGGCCAGCCTGGTCTACAGAGTGAGTTCCAGGACAGCTGGCGGCTACAGGGAAGACCTGTCTCGAAAAGACCAAAAAAAAAAACAAACAAACAAGCAAGAGAGACACCCTCAGAAAACAAAGGAAAGGAAAAAAACCAAATAGTGGACTAGGTTTGATGCCTAGACCATGGTTTGCCACCCCTGCTCTGAGTTCATAGGTTTTTTTAATCATCTCTGAGATATATCTTTATATCTGTAGTTGTTTTTGGTTGTTGTTGTTGTTGTTTTTAGGTCTTTTGAGACGGGTCTCCCTGTAGCCCCTGCTGCCTGGACTCGCTCTGTAGACCAGGCTGGTCTTGAACTCCCAGAGATCCACTTGCCTCGCAGAGTGCTTTAATGAGAAGGTTGTTATGTTGTCCACATTCATGAATTCTTTGGCTAGGATTAAAGGCTTCCCAGATCTTAAATTTATAATGGGGAGGGGGAGTAGAAAAAGAGAACCAATAGGCAAGTTGATATTTAATGAAGAAATCATTTTAAAAGATTTAATAGTAGGGGCTGGAGAGATGGCCTAGTGGTTAAGAGCGCCAGCTGCTCTTGCAGAGGACCAGGTTTGATCCCAGCACCCATATGGGCGGCTGGAACCGTCTGTAACTCCTTCCAGGACGGAACTCGCCAGGGGAATCCGACACCTCTTCTGACCCCGAGGCATTGTACGACATGGGCGCACAAACCTACCATGCAGGGCTGCGAGGATGGCTCAGCCGTTAAGAGCACTGACTGCTCTTGCAGAGGACCCAGTTCAATTCCTAGCACCCACATGGCGGCTAAGAACCATCTTTAACTCCAGTTCCAGGGGAATCAATCGACACCCTTTTACCTCCGCAGCATTGCACGACATGGGTGCACCAACCTCATGCAGACAGTACACTCCACATAAAAAATAAAAATAATTAAAAAACAACCAACACGAGGGACAGTAATTCCTACACATTTAATAAAAATAAATAAATAAAAAAAGATAAAAAGATTTTAATGTAAACAGTCTTGATTTCTCTTAGTAAACCCTCCATTTAGCAGTATACTAATAGCCAAGAAATATGGTTTATACTAAGTTTTCTTAAGTTTTGATTTGATTTTGTAAGTATAAACCATAATAGAAATCACAGGGTAGAATGTTTCAGATAATAGTAAATTCCATTTTACAAAGGTGAACACTTAAACTCCTGGGATCTCCTTTAACTCCATGATTAAAATTAATTTCTAAAGAGATTGTGGCCATAATGCCATTTTCTATGCCATAGTCACAAACCACAGTGTTAACCTCATGAGTGACAAAAAGGACTGGGAAGGAAAGCACACTGATAGAACAAGCTTCCTGTCCTGCCAAGACCCTGGTCACATCCTGCTTACCCTGTCCATGTTCTGAGAACTAACACACACCTCCTATGTATGTACCTAAGGGCACATATATTGTTTGTTGAGGGAACAAGCTTGCCAGACTGGGAGCAGTCTGGTAAAAGCTTTGACATACTACATATGTAAACAGGTTCATTGACCTGCCATTATTAAATCATAAGGGCTGAGAGAATTCAGAGTATTATTTCCTCACTAGAAATCAGTCTTAGNTTTACTCCCAGCTGGCCTGGAGTTCACTCTGTAGGTCAGCCTGGCCTTGAGCTCATAGAGTGCCTCCCCAGTGCTGGGATTAAAGGCATGCACCGGGCTGGAGAGATGGCCTAGCGGTTAAGAACAACGACTGCTCTTGCAGAGGACCCGGGTTCAATCCCCAGCACCCACATGGCGGCTGAGAAACATCTGAAACTCCAATTCCAGAACTCCAGTTCCAGGAGAATCCGACACCCTCTTCTGACCTCCGCGGCATTGCATGACATGGGTGCACAGACCTGCATGCAGACAGTACATTCATATATGTAGAGAAAAATAAATAAATAAATTATTAATTAAAAAAAAAGGATTTAAAGGCATGCACCACCATGCCTGGCCTAAGACAATTCTTAGCTGCCATGTGGGTGCTGGGAATCGTACCCAGGTCCTCTGCAAGAATAGCCAGTGCTCTAAACCACTGAGCCATCTCATCAGCCCTGAGAACTGGCTGCTCTTACAGAGGACCCGGGTTCAATTCCCAGTATCCACATGGCGACTAACAACCATCGATAACTCTAGTTCCAGAGGATCTGACATCATCTTCTGAACTCTGTGGACATTGCACGCCATGGGTGCACCTATCTATATGCAGGCAATATGCTCATACACATAAAATAAAAATAGTATTTTTAAAATTTATTTATTTAGTTATTTTATGTGTATGAATGTACTGTCTGCATGTAGGTTTGTGCACCCGTGTCATGCAATGCCGCGGAGGTCAGAAGAGGGCATTGGATTCCCCTGGAACTGGAGTTAACGATGGTTCTCAGCCGCCTTGTGAGTGCTGGGGATGGAACCAGGGTCCTCTGCAAGAGCAGTCGGCACTCTTAACTGCTAGGCCATCTCTCCAGCTCCAGTATTTTTAAAAAATACATTGAAGTTCAATGACAAAGATGGGCATAGTACATACTTTTTATCCTAGTACTTGGGAGACAGGTGGATCTCTATGAGTTCCAGGGGAGTCTGATCTACATAATGAATTAATTCCAGGCAAGCCAGGGCCACACAGTGAGATCCTGTCTCCAAAAAACAAAAACAAATAAATTGGGATGGCATGATAGCTCAGGAGGTAAAAAACACTTGTTACTGGTTTGATGACCCAGGACCCACATGGTAGAGAACTGACTTCTACAAGTTGTCTTGACCTCCACATGCACACTGCGGGGTTCCCATGTAGCCCATACTCATTCATTCTCTCCTCTGTCTATCCCTATCTCTCTTTCTCTCTCTCTCCCCCCTTCTCTCCTCCCCTATACACAAATGATAAGTGTGAAAGATAAATTTGTTTCATCTCTTTGTATTAAAAATCAGCAAAAGATACACTTTCATCTTCTAAAATACTTTAGAATTTTAAATTTTATTTTTATTTCTGTGTGTGCATGAATGTACTGTCTGCATGTAGGTCTGTGCACCCGTGTCGTGCAATGCCTCGGAGGTCAGAAGAGGGTCTTGGATTCCCCTGGAACTGGAGTTACAGATGGTTCTCAGCCGCCATGTGGGCACTGGGGATAGAACCCAGGTCCTCTGCAAGAGCAGTCGGTGCTCTTAACCGCTAGGCCACAACTCCAGCCCCTAAAATACTTTAAAATTAGTATAAATCTACCTTATTTAATAAGTTATTGCTCTTTGAAAAAGATCTTTTTTGTTACAGAGCTCCATGGTAAAGCTAAGACTTTTGCAACAGTTCCTGACCTCAGCACCATCAATCCAGACATTTCTTGGGGCTATATGTTCTCTAAAGTTATCTTCCACAAAAGTTTCTCTAAGAAGCTGAGTGGAGGTGAAAGTGAGGTTGCAGACACTGTAGACTTTATCCGAATCAGAAGCCTCAAGAGCAGAGAATATACAGAGAAAAGGCCCGGTGCTGCAACGACCCACTCGTGCCTCCAGCTTCATCATCATGACAGCAGCAGCATCACGAAGGACGCGGAGAGCAGAGGATGGCTCAAGCTCATGAGGTGCCCACCAAATTGAAGTTATGAGATTTCAACTACTAGTTCAAATAAGTAAAGGTTTATTTTGATCTCTGATGACTCATACTTCTTGATTTTTTTAAGCTTGAGCACAACCCATTATTTATCAGATCATAAAACTAGGATAACACATGTATGATAAATAAAAAGAATATAAGGAAACACCATGTGAACCAAATGTTCAATAAATAGCTTAATTCAAAATAGCAAGAAGAGAAATACTCACTTTGCTCTCCAGTTCCAAAGTTAGACTGTTGAGACTCCTAAAGAAAAGGGACATCCAGTTAGACGATGTGATACTGAGAGAGATTTGTTAGTGGTGAAAGCTTTGAACTATACACAAATGCTTCAAGTATATAAAAGGCACTGAAAGAATGTGATTGTTCTGGTTTGTCTTCCATTGCTGTGACAAAACACTCTGACCGACAGGAACTTGGGGAGGAAAGGGTTTATTCAGCTTACATCTCCTGGGTCACAGTTCATTACTTAGGGAGCCCAAGACAGGAACTCAGGGCAGGAACCTGGAGGCAGGAGCTGAAGCACAGGCCATGTTCACCAGCTTGCTCTCTACTGGCTTGCTCAGCCTGCCTTCTTATACTGTCACTGCTCAACAATCAAGACAATACACCACAGATGTGGCCACAGGCCAATCCAATGGAGCCAATTCCCCAACCGAGGCTCCCTCAACCCAGGTGTGTCAAGTTGACACCAAAGCTATCCACCACAATTGACCCCTTGTCAACTTGACACCAACACATCACTATTAAACCACCTTTCCAGTTCTTATCCCCAAAGTATGATGTTAACACTAATCACAACCTAAGACAGTACATCCTTAAAAGCCCCACAGTCCTTAAAATGTCCAAACACTTAAAAGTCCAGTCTATTAAAAGTTCTCTTAACTGTGGGCTGCTGTAAAATCCAAAACAAGTACTGTCTTATTCAAAGGAAGAATCAGGCACTCTCAAACAAAACCTAAGTCCAGCAAGTAGCTCAAGGCTGGACACCTGGGATTCACTCACGATCTTCTGGGCTCCAAAGGGTCTCGGCAGCTCCCCTCTCCGACTCGCCGTCCGTGGCCACCATCATCTCAGACCCAGGCCACTCCATTCTACCACCCCTTTGGTCGTCAACGGCTATCCCTCTGCGGCTAGTGTCTGTCAATACCTGGGTCGTCTACGTGCATCTCAAAAAGCTGGGTCTCACTGAAACTGAGCAGCACCTTCACCAATGGTCTCTCTGACCTCTCCTGGTGCAAAGCCCAGCTCTCTCCCATGACCCCTGCAATCCTGGGGTCTTCACAGCAACCGAGGTGCACTTCCACCAATGGTCTTTCCTGACCTCTCACAGTGCAAGCCTCGGCTGCTCTCTGTGGACCCCTCAAATTTCAATACCGGAAACCATATAGGAGACTCTTACACGTTACCAAGTCCAGCCTTCTGGCTGAGATGGAGGCTCAGGCCCTTTCTGGGTCACAGCTTCTGTGTGCCTGACTGATGAAGAATTCTCCCCAGAAGATTTCACCCAGTGATGCTGGTCTCTTGTTACTTTACAGCTGATTTTTCTTCAGCCCCAGCTAACCAGCATCAATTTCCCAGTACAACAAAGGTTCACTTCAATTCTGGTCTCTTGTTACTTACAGCTGATTCTTCAGCCCCAAGCTGACCAGAACCCACAGATTACACAGTCCTGATGATCTCTGCTCCCCTTTGAAACTAAAAAACTTCACAAGCCAGCCTCATCTTCTACAACTCTTTCAGCAAAACTGCTCCAAGCTCCACAGCAACATTTTTAGGCATTCAATGATCTTCCCAGCCAAAGTTCCAAACGCCTCCACATCCTTCCCCAAAAACCAAGATCAGGTCTGTCACAGCAATACCCCCACTCCTGGTACCAATTTCTGTTCTGGTTTGTCTTCCATTGCTGTGACAAAACACTCTGACCGACACGAACTTGGGGAAGAAAGGGTTATTCAGCTTACATCTCCTGGGTCACAGTTTCTATTACTTAGGGAGCCAAGACAGGAACTCAGGGCAGGAAACCTGGAGGCAGGAGCTGAAGCACAGGCCATTGTATCCACAGCTTGCTCTCTTAGCTGGCGTGCTCAGCCTGCCTTCTTATACTGTCACTGCTCAACATCAAGACAATACACCACAGATGTGGCCACAGGCCAATCCAATGGAAGCCAATTCCCCAACCGAGGCTCCCTCAACCCAGGTGTGTCAAGTTGACACCAAAGCTATCCAGCACAGTGATGACCTCATCTAATTAGCTTTGGCAATTTTTAGTTAGGTGATGGTGATTACCAGAGCCTAACAGAAAAAGCAGTAAGTTGTCCAATCTTCATTTTCTTTCCAGCAGCATCTATGATTCTCATAATCTAATTTAGAGAACTGGAGAATTTAAACAGTTTCAACTTAAGATCTTTTGGTCTTGGTGCTGGAGAGATGGCTCAGTAGTGAACAGAAGCACTGCTTCTCCAGAAGATTCAAATTTAGTTCCTAGCACACATATTGGGGTGGCTCACAATCCCAAGGGACCCAATGCTCTCTTCTGGTCTCTGAGGGAACCTGCACTCATGTATGCACCCCCTCCCCTCTTTACACACACATACATGATTAAAAATAAGCCTTGGGGGCTTGAGAGATGGCCTAGTGGTTCAGGAGCGACTGTGCTCTTCCAGAGGACCCAGTTGTATCCCCAGCACCCACATGGTGGCTGAGAACCATCTTCTACTCCAGTTCCAGAGGAAATCCGATCACCCTCTTCTGACCTCCACAGCATTGCAAGACACCAAGGCACCAAACTACAAAACGGACAGTACATTTACACATAAAAAATAAATAAATTTAAATAAAAAAGAAAAGTCTAAAAAATAAAAAAAAATAAATAAAAATAAGCCTCATGGGTTCAGGGTTAAGAGCACTTGATTGCTCTTTCAGAGGACCTGAGTTTTGGTTCTAGTACCTATGCCCATAGCCTGTAGTCTCCAGCTCCAGAGGAACAAAACCGGTTTTTTCTGGCCTTCGTGTGTGCATTATGTGCATGTTTTTGCGTGCACACACACAAAGATAATAACTTTTATAAAGTTGTGGCCTTGTCGTGGTGAAATTGGTTGGCGCATGTTCTTTAATCCCAGCCACCTGGGAGAGTAGGCGAGGGGATTCTCGTGGAGTTCTATAGGCCAGCCTGTGGTCTACAGAAAATGCAGTTCCCATGGCCGATCGCTGGCTATAGGTAGGGGACCCTGTCTCAAAATTAGTGAAAATAAAACAAATAAAGTTGATGGCCTCACATCATGAAGACCTGGTTTTCAACTCATGACAAATCCCATGATAAATTCAAGGCCATATTCCTGGGGTCCGGTTACATTAAGATCCCTATCTCCAAACAAAGTACACTAGATAAAAAATGCCATAATAAACTATATATATTCAAAACACACCACTTCTACATACTGAAAAAAGAGTCTTCTCTTTTTTCATGAGTGTTCCCATGCCATTTACAAACCATGAGCGGCTTTGAAGCTAATGCCAATTCTTTCTTTCTATTTAATAAGGCCCTTTAACAGGCCCAGCCGATAGGTGGTGCACGACCTCCTTAATCCAGCAGTTTGGGAAGCATGAAGCGGCGATCTCTTGTGGAGTTGCAAGAGCAGAGCTGGTTACATAAACAGCAAGGTTCCAAGCCAGGCTGGCGCGTACAGGGAAGCCGTTTGTGTGCAAAAAACAAAAGAATAAAGCCTCCGGTATAACAGCACAGGCGACTTGGCACACACGAAACTTAAAAATTGGCAAGTCAGTAAAGAAACATGAACTTCATGTACAAAGGGTGTTTTTCTAGGTTAAATTTGTGCTATATAAGATCTACTATAGTACCAAAACTATTTATTGATATATAAAAACCTACTAAAATAATTATAATCTTCCTTTAATTATAGAAAATTCTGAGGAAAAGGAACCCAAATATTAAGAAAGCTAAAATATACTTTTGCTATTAAAAAAAAAGTCAACTGATTTTCAATAACAGTGCCAAGACCATTTGATGAGGACACACTCTTTCCAACCGACAGTGCCAGGGCAAACAAGAGTCACCTGCAAAAGAATGAAGTTGATGTAAAAGGTGCAGCTTTAAAACTCTAGGAAGAAAAAGAAAGCAAAATGCCAAATCTTAATGACCTTGAATTTAGCAGAGAATTCTTTTTTTTTTTTTTTTTGTCTTTCAAGACAGGGTCTCCCTATAGCCCCAGCTGTCCTGGAACTCACTCTGTAGATCAGGCTGGCTTTAAACTCACAAAGATCTGTCTGCCTCTGCCTTCCAAGTGCTAGGATTAAAGGCATGCCCCACCACGCCCGGCACAGAGAATTCTTATTGTAAATTGTGAGATACACAAAAACATAAATTAGTCTTCATCAAAATTTAGAACTTTGGGGGCTGCAGAGATGGCTCAGCAGTTAATAGCACTGCCTGTTCTTCCAGAAAACCTGGGTTTGGTTCCCAGCACCCATGTGGCAGCTAACAAATGTTCATAACTCCAGTTCCAGGGGCTTCAACTCCATTTTCTGACCTCCTTGGGCACTGCACCACACAGGTGTACTTACACATATGCAGGCAATATACTCATGCAAAATAAAAATAAATAAAATATATTTTTTTAATTTATAACCTTTATGCTTAAAATGATACCATCAAGAAAGTGAAGAGAGCCAGACATCCTAGCATTTAGGAGACTGAGGCAGGAGGATCTCAAGCTTGATCCAGCCTGGGGTACAGAGTTCTAGGCCAGCTTGAGCTACAAAGCAAAACTGTTACAAAATGAAAAAAAAAAAAAAAAGTGAAAAGAAGGCTGAGGATGTGGTAAAGTCCTTGGCAGCATGAAAGAGGACCTGAGTTAAATTACTAGCACCCCAAACCAACGTGAAAAAGAACAGCACACTTATAATCCTAGTACTCTGCAGGCTAAGGTAGGAGGATTTAGAGTTCAAGGCAAGCCTGGATACAAAGCAAGACCCTGCTTCTAGAAAAAGGAAGAAGAAAGGAGGCAGAGGAAGAAAGACAATGGGAGAAAACATTTGCAGATCAGATCTCTGATAATGCACTAGTATCTGAAATATAGAAAGAATTATTAGAATCCATTACAATGTAGAAATCTATAGTAGATATACCTATAGTCACAAAAGACCACACACTGATTAGGTGCCCTTACTGCAGTGGGTGTGCATCAGTTTCATAAAAACAGATTACTGGTTGTTTAGACGGGAAAAGGAACACAGAGGGGAGAAAAAAAAGGGCATGGGATTTCTTTTTTTTTTTAAAAAAAGTCTACAATTGTGATGGCTGCACCAATCTATAAGTATAGTCAAGCAACTGAACTGGACAAATAACACTTTAAATATATATATATATATTTTTTTTTTTTAGAATTTCTTTTTTTTTAATTTTATTTATTTCTGTATGTGTATGAATGTACTGTCTGCATGCAAGT
>VZQC01001722.1:67008-120282 GCA_009823505.1 Rhizomys pruinosus | reverse complement strand
TAGTGGCCTGCACCTTGGTGCGGGCTGCCAGGGCGCGGGCTAGGTCAGGCATCCACCCCACCCCCCCCGAATAGAGAGAAAACAAAGGGAAAGTTCCCTAACGCAGCCTCCGAGAAGAAAAAAAAAAAAAAAATTCAAAAAAAAAAAAAAAAAAAAAAAAAAAAAATTAAAAAAAAAAAAAAGACTCATGAGCCAGGCATGTAAGCACAATCCTTTATTCCTAGGGTACCCGTAATCCCAGTATTTGGAAGCCAGAGGCAGGCAGATCTCTGTGGGTTAGAGGGCAGCCTGGTTATACAGGGAGTTCCAGGCCTGTCAAGGATACATAGTGACACCTTATCTCAAATCTGCACCCCACCCCCATAAAAAGGGAAAAAACAAGACCACTCATTTACTGTCCCAGGAGCATTTACTTGGTAAGTAGTCTAAATGTCAGAAGCACAGTTTGGTGTGGTGGCACAACCTTTAACTCTAGCAACTGAGATGCAAGTGGATCTCTGTGAGTTCAAGGCCAGCCAGGGTGCCACAGTGAGACCCTGTCTCAGGAAAAAAAAAAATATTCAAAGCTCAAACTTCCAAGTAATCTCTGACTCCTCTATCTCACCTCTGAAAAGTCAGCTGGTCGCCAGTGTCACTGGATTCTCTCTAAAATCAAAGCCATCTCTTCTCCATCCATCCTGGAAGACTCCAGGCTGCATCTATTTCCTCTATGACGGCTACAATAGATCTTCCTTGTCCTACTGTCTTCTGTACTCAACTGTGGCCTCCAATTTACTTTCTCCAAACCCAAACCTTATGTGCACCGTGGCTCTCCTGCTCTTGAGAGACTGTACCATTGTAGCCCAGGCTGACCTCCTGTCTCAACCTTGAATGAAATTGAGGGTTACAGGCCAGCTTTGCCTCAAATTTACTTATATATCTAGGTGTAGAGAAACAGAATGACAGAAGCAGACAAGGGTATGGTCCTTATGGAGCTAATGCCTTAATGACCTGCTTTCAACCACTCATGAAAATAAATGCAAAATGAAAATGTGGTTAAGTACCATGATGAACAAGCATACATTGTGTTTACTATAAGCTTACCATTGTGTATGTGGCTAGGAGGATGAGCAAACACTTCGTCAGGGAAGTACTCAGGTTGGCACTGGAAGGTATAATGGAAACAAACTGGGAAAGGAGATGATGCTCAGGAAGAAAGAAAACAGAATGTGTGTAAAGGTTAGAAAGGGAACAGCCCTCTCGTATGAGGGACTTCAAGGTAGCCATGGAGAAGGAAAATTCCATGGAAAATGTGATCAAAACTGGGATTGGAGGGCCAGCAAGATGGCTCAGTGGGGAAAGGTGCTTTCTGTCAGCCCTAATGAATTGAGTGTGGTCTCATGGACCCACATGGTGGAAAGAGAACCAATTTTTTTGACCTCCACATTTTTACATACAATAATAAATAAATAAATGTAATACTACTACTATTACTAATAATAAAAAAACTACTACATGTCATGGGTGCACTTACATGCAGGCAATATACTCATATACATAAAAATAATAAAAATGAATTTTTTAAAAAAAGAAACCAGACTGGAACTTAAGAAGCTATATAATAGTTTATAAACCCCATTAAAGATCCTGGTCTGTTGGGGCTGGAGAGATGGCTCAGCAGTTAAGAGCACCAACTGCTCTTGCAAAGGACCTGGGTTTGATTCCCAGCACCCACATGGCAGCTGAGAACCGTCTTTAACTCCAGTTCCAGGGAAATCCAACACCCTCTTCTGACCTCCACGGCATTGCACAACACAGGTGCACCAACCTACATGCAGACAGTACACTCATACAAAAAACAAAACAAAAAAAAAAGATCCTGGTGTGTCTAACATCACACCCATATTGTTCTATTGCATACCCTTGTCTGGTTTTGTTTGTCATTATATTTTCCTATTACCTAGTGTGAGAAAATGTGATCTCAAAGTGTTTGGGTTTCAACTAGTGGCCTACAATACTAGCACTTAGCATTCATTCAGAGTTGAGGCAGAGGGATCATGAGTTCAAGGCCAGCTTAAGCTACACAGTGAGAACCTGGTGTTTGTTGTTGTTTTGGTCTTTTTGAGACAGGGTCTCCCTGTAGCCCTAGCTGGCCTAGAACTCACTATGTCGACCAGGCTGGCCTTAAAAAGACCCCCCCCCTTTTTTTTTTTAAAGAAGGGTTAATGCCTAGGGGAGAAAAAAAAGAGGGATATGAGCTGGAAAACAGCTTTGAAAAAAACCAGTGGAGCCGGGTGTAGTGGAACGCACCTTTAATTCCAGCACTCGGGAGGCAGAAGCAGGTAGACCTCTGTGATACTAAGGCTAGCCTGGTCTACACAGCAAGTTCTAGGGCAGCTGGGGGCTGGAGCTACAGGGAGACCCCATCTCAGAAAAAATTTAGCAAAAAAGGTAAAGAAGTAGTAAAGACACACACTAGAAGGTTATTCTAATGACAGAAATACAGGATGATCACAATTTTAAAAAGTTGCAAGTTCCTCTCTAAGCTTTTGTTTCAGTGTTTTCTGTTTGCTAGGATTATAGACATGCACCATCATAATCCGAGTTTGCTTCAGCTTTGGTTCACACATTCTGTTACCAGAAGATCAGTTTGTTATCTCTAAAACATGTACACTATGTATATTATTACTCAACTAATACAGGTGTTATACGGGATTAAAATATTGAGGTTTAAAGAACTAGATAAAGTATTTTCAAGTAATAATACTGACAAGAAAACCTTTGTTCTATGAAAAAATATAGTTCTTCCAATGTCTTATATAAAAACTGGCTTAGATTTTTTCCCTTTCACTGGATGTCACAAAGACATAGTTACACAAATTAGTAAATTATGACACTAAATTTTCAATCCTGTAGCCTAATCTGTAAAAGTTTCTATTTAAGTACAGGAATTTCCATGTTCTCTGCAGTCACCTTCTTGGCCCCCACTGTGCAGCTGCTTATTATGAGTGCTTTGGGGGAAACTAATAAGGCTATATATTATTTTCTTGTTTTCTTAACAAAAAAGATAAAAATCCTACTGAATTTAGAAAATTGTTTCTAGATCTTTATTTTCTTTTCTTAAGAGAGTGTCTCCCTATAGCCTCAGCAGGCCTGGGACTCGGACACCTGCCTGCCTCAGCCTCTGCTGGGATTAAAGGCAAGTGCCCCATGCCAAGTTCATATCTTTAAAGTTTATACTTAAGTCACTGTGGTTTTTACCAACAAAGCAAAAAGTATAAAATGAACTGTTGGCAGCCTTTTTTTAATGCTAGGAAAAGTTACTTTTCATTCATCTTTAATGTTAGGTGATAGGAGGTACACCACCCCCACCCCCGCCCGTGTGTGTGTGTGTGTGTATAGTTTAGAAATTATGTCAGGTATTCTCCTGTACTGGTTAGTATTTGTCAACTTGATACAAACTAGAGTCACCTAGGAAGAGGAAGCTGTCAGACTGGCTGTGAGCATGGCTATGAGGCATTTCCTTGACCAAAAAAAAAAAAAAAAGTTCAGTATCTTTGCTAAAATGAGCTATTAGTGATATTAACATTAATGCTTCCATTGGTAGTATTAAGAGTAGTGGCAAGAACACTTGGACTGAGCTAAGGAATAAGAGGAGGAATGAAAATGGCAAATTAAAGGCGATTTGACTGAGCGTGGATACCCATGACTTTGATACCAGCGCTCAGAGGTGGGCCTAGGCTAGTGAGTTCCAGGTCATGCCAGGGCTACAGAGGGAGACCCTGTCTCAAAAACAAGATAAGTCTTTAATACAGCTAGCCTAGGGCTGCAGGTATAACTCAGGCAGAGTCGTTACCTAGTATGTGCAATGCTTGATTTCTAGTCTCAGAATTGAAAATAACAGTCATTATATTATTCAAATTCTATGAGATATTTTATTTGTTGAGTGAGCAGATGAATCCTACTGGGCACATGTGAAGTTCAGAGAACAACTCAAGGGAACTAGGTTTCTCTTTTTACCATGCATGTCCTAGGGATCGGAATTCAGATACTCAGGCTTGGCAGCAAGTTACTTTACCCATTCAGCCATCTTACCAGCCCTCATTATCTGTATCATTAATAACAATGGTAGTAATAACCAAGCTTTCTATTGTATTAATGTTTGTGACTGCACGGGCCTCTGATTCTAGTACTCCACAGACAGGGTAGCCTTGTCTTTCAAATCTAGTACCTGGAATTGAACTTAATAACTATGTTAAATAAATATACAAAACCCAAAATTTTAGAATTGCAAGCCATATCTGAGAACAGAAATACACTAACTGGGCTTAGCAGATTAGATACCAAAGAACCTGAAGATAAGGTAGCAGAAGTAATACAAAATAAACAGAAAACGAGGAACAGAACTGTAAGTCGAGAGACAATTTTCATACATCTGTAACTATCCTCAACGTGGGGAAACAAGAGAATATAGAAAAGAATTTTGAGTATTTTAAGTAACTGTAAAAGTTTTCCTAGTACAAGAAACTAAAAAATGACAAATTCCAAGTTCAGCAAACCTCAAACACAAGAATGAAACCAAGTGCATCTCAGGTTATTCAAACCAAAATATCTACAATTTAGAATTCTATAACCATAAAAAATAAATATGATGATAAATATATCCCAGCATTCAAGTGGCAGAGGATCAGGATGGTGAGCACCAGGCAAGACGGGGCTGCGTGGTGGGTGAGGCCCTATCTCAGGAGCAGACAGAACCAAGCAAGGCACCGTGGTGCTGGCCAGTTAGTCCCAGCTACCTGAGAGGTGGAGGCAGAGGGATAACTTGAACCCAGGAATTCCAGGACAGCATGGGCAATTAGGGAAGATATGTCCCATGTGTGAGTCTAAATGTATGAGCAACACACAAACACACGCAAAGATTTGCTTCAAACAGAACAAAGAAACACTAAAGGAAATACTGAAGACAGTCCTCCAGGTAAAACACAAGGAATCTGGTACCAGGAGGAAAGCTGAGGAACAGAAAGGAAAAAGGAGCAAAAGAAAAGCACCTACACCGGAAATTTAATAAATAGGTCAGCTGTGGTAGGAGTAAAGAGCAAGGACCTTCAAGGTCATTCTCACCTATATAGTGAGTCTGAGATTAGTGAACCCCATTTGTGGTGGGGTGGAGGAAGACAGAGAAAATGAAGGGGGCATTGGAAGAGAAAGCCTTTGACCCCAGCACTGGGAGGCAGAGGCAGGCGGATCTCTGTGAGTTCAAGGCCAGCTGGTCTACAGAGTGAGCTCCAGGACAGCTGCGGCTACAGGGAGACCCTGTCTCAAAAACACCAAAAAATTCAAAAAATTAAAAAAAAATTCTAGCATAATTAACGTTTGCTGTGAAGTTTTATTTTTTTGTTGTTGTTATTGGTTTTGTTTTTATTTCTTTGTTTTTTGGTCTTTTTTGGGGGGTCGGGGGCATTTTTTTGAGACAGGGTCTCCCTGCAGCCCCAGCTGACCTAGAATTCATTCTATAAATCAGGCTGGCCTTGAACTCACAGAGATCTGCCTATCTCTGCCTTCCAAGTGCTGGGATTAAAAATGTGACAATCGGGGGCTGGAGAGATGGCTCAGCGGTTAAGAGCACCGACTGCTCTTACAGAGGCCCCGGGTTCGATTCCCAGTACCACATGGCAGCTAAAAACTGTCTTTAACTCCAGTTCCAGGGGAATTGGATGCCCTCTTCTGACCTCTGTGTCATTGCATGACACAGGTGCACCAACCTACATGCAGACAATGCATTCATACACATGAGAAAATAATTTAAAAAAATAAAAAAATAAAAATGTGACAACCACACCCAGATGGCTGTGAATTTTTTTACAGAGATAATATTCCTTTTATATAGAAATATTTTTAGGCCAGGCATGGTGGCACACGCCTTTAATCCTAGCACTCGGGAGGCAGAGGCAGGCAGATCTTTGTGAGTTCAAGGCCAGCCTGGTCTACCGAGTGAGTTCCAGGACAACTGAGGCTCCAGGGAGACCATGTCTCAAAAAGACAAAGAAAAAAAAAAAAAAAGAAATATTTTTAGATAAAAATGTTAAAATAGCGATGAACCATTCTTTTTTTTTTTTTATGTGTATGAGTATACTGTCTGCATGTAGGTCTGTGCACCCATGTCATGCAATGCCATGGAGGTCAGAAGAGGGCGTCAGATTCCCCTGGAACTGGAGTCAAAGACAGTTCTCAGCCGCCATGTGGGTGCTGGGGATCGAACCTGGGTCCTCTGCAAGAGCAGTCAGCACTCTTAATGGCTAGGCCATCTCTCCAGCCCGAACCCTGCCTTATTTATTTATTTATTTATTTATTTATTTATTTATTTATTTATTTATTCTCTCTCTTTCTTTCTTTCTTGAACCCTGCCTTATTTATTTTTTCTTTCTTTCCTTCCTTCCTTTCTTCCTTCCTTCCTTCTTTCTTTCTTTCTTGTGTATGAATGTACTGTCTGCATGTAGGTCTGTGCACCTGTGTCGTGCAATGCAGTGGAGGTCAGAAGAGGGTGTCAGATTCCCCTGGGGATCGAACCCGGGTCCTCTGTAAGAGTGGTCGGCACTCTTAACTGCTAGGCCATCTTTCCAGCCCCCCTGCCTTCTTATACTGTACATAACAACCTACCCGGAGTGGCACCATCCAAAGTGGGCTGGGCCCTCTCACATAACTCAACAATCAAGACAATACTCCACAGACGTGGCCACAGGCCAATTCCCCAATTGAGGCCAATTCCCCAATTGAGCCCAATTCCCCAATTGAGGCTCCCTCAACCCAGGTGTGTCAAATTGACACTAAAGCTATCCAGCACAGGGATCCTGTATCAAAAAGACAAAAAAATTAAAAAGGCAATAAAAAGAAAACAATCTAATTAAAAATGGGCAAAAAGTCACTCAGACACATATCGCACCAAAGAAGATAAACAGCAAATAAGTCCATGAAAAACTGCTCGTACCATTTGTCACCAGAAAAAGGTCAATGGTGACTATATCAATCACTGGTTAATGATAGGGAACAATTAGAACTCTTAGAAACTAGCGGTAGGAACATAAGACAGTATAGACACTTTAGAAAACAATATGCTACACAGTCCCAGAAAAACAAACAACAAATGGTATCACTCATCTGTGGATGCCAGCACCAATTACCTAATTGTATGGCAAACTGAGCAACGTCAATGTAATCTGAAAACAACTGTGCTCTTATATTGTGAATCCCTTAAAATATAATAAACAAATTAAAAAAAAAAAGAAAGAAAATAGTATGCTGGGGCTGGAGATATAGCTCAGCGGTTAAGAGCACTGACTGCTCTTGCAGAGGATGGGGGTCGATTCCCAGCATCCATCTGGCGGCTAAGAACCATTTTAGGCCGGGCGTGGTGGCGCACGTCTTTAATACCAGCATTCGGGAGGCAGGCAGATTTCTGTGAGTTCAAGGCCAGCCTGGTCTACATAGTGAGCTCCAGGCCATCTAGGACTAAAAGGGAGACCCTGTCTCAAAAAAGACAAAAAAAAAAAAAAAAAAAAAAAAAAAAAAAAAAAAAAAGAAAGAAAGAAACAAAAACATGCTTTTTTTAAACAAGCTAAAAAAAGGCTGGAGAGGGCTGGAGAGATAGCCTAGCGGTTAAGAGCACTGACTGCCCTTGCAGAGGACCGGGTTCGATCCCCAGCACCCACATGGCGGCTGAGAACCGTCTATAACTCCAATTCCAGGAGAACTCCAGTTCCAGGGGAATCCGAGACCCTCTTCTGACCTCCCGGCATTGCACGACACGGGTGCACAAAAACCTGCATGCAGACAGTACACTCATACACTACAAAATAAATAATAAATAAATAAAAAAAAAAAAAAAAAGGCTGGAGAAATGGCTGAGTGGTAGAGCACCTGCCTCACATTTACGAGGCCCTGGGTTTGATCCCTAGAAACTGAAAAATTTTTAAAAAGAACACATGGCAGCCGAGAACCATCTGAAACTCCAATTCCAGGAGAACTCCAGTTCCAGGGGAGTCCGACACCCTCTTCTGACCTCCGAGGCATTGCACGACATGGGTGCACAAACTTGCATGCAGACAGTACATTCATACACATACAGAAATAAATAAAATTTTTTAAAAAAGAACACTATAGGCCTAGAGGGCTTCACTGCTAAATTCTAACGGACATTCAAGTAGGAATTCATAACTAAAATTCCAAAGGATTTCAGAAGATAAAGATGGGCCAGATGGGTTGACACACACCTATGAGCCCAGCACCGGGGAACGTAAAGCAGGGTGACTAGTTTAAGGCCAGCTGGGACTACTTAGTAAACTGTCCAAAACCAACCAAACAAGAAGACAGGCTTGGTGGCCTGCACCTCTAATCCTAGCACTCAGGAAGCAGAAGCAGGCAAATATCTGTGAGATTGAGGCCAGCCTGGTCTACATGGTAAGTTCGAGGCCAGGCTGGGCAAAAGAGAAACTGCCTCAAAAGAAACAACCACCAAAAACAAACAAACAACCTAAATAAATAAACAAGGAAAAAAGGAGCAAGGATATAAAGGAAAGACCTGCCTGTATTCCTTCTAAGAGGGCAGTACTAGACAGACAGACAGACACACACACACACAAACACACTCACACACATCCACACAGGCATGTGTACTAAACACATACAATAAACAAGGGCCAGTAAGATGGCTCAGTGGGTATAGGTATTTCCTGCCAAGACTGACAATCCTAGTGTACTCTCTGGGACACACAGGTTAGAAGGAAAGAACCAAATTTCACAAGCTGTCCTCTGAGCTCTACATGCGTGCACACCATGGCAGGTACACACACACACACACATACACACACACACACATAATAAATGTTAGAAATGTTTTTAAAAATAAGGGCTGGAGAGATGGCCTAACGGTTAAGAGCACCAACTGCTCTTACAGAGGACCCGGGTTCGATCCCCAGCACCCACATGGCGGCTGAGAACCGTCTGTAACTCCAGTTCCAGGAGAACTCCAGTTCCAGGGGAATCTGACACCCTCTTCTGACCTCTACAGCATTGCACGACATGGGTGCACAAACCTGCATGCAGACAGTACATTCATACACATAAAAAATAAAAATTAAAAAAATAATGTATTGCACAAATTGATATATCACGAGAACAGAGAGCAAAGAGAATGACAAAACAAAGTAGGATCATCTATACTGCGGATGAACATAGAAAAAAAGTGAAATACCTCCATAGATGACATGGAAAGGCCTTTAAGACTGCTGCTGACAGATTAATGATACAAAACAATTCATCTCTATAGATATCAAATAAATGAGAAAGTATTTAAACATTATGATTACATACTTACGAGTTTATGGACATGCAGATAAGTGCTATGAATGCATTTGCAAAGATACCTGCGAAAAATGCTTTGAGAAGCTAGAGCGCGAGAACTGGAGAAAAGCTATTATCAGGAACCCTGATCAAACTTCCACAGAAGACTGGATTTTTGTGTTTTTGTTTTTTTATTTATTTTTTATATGTATGAGTATACTGTCTACATGTAGGTTGGTGCACCCGAGTTGTGCCATGCTGCGCAGGTCAGAAGAGGGTGTTGGGTTCCCCTGGAACTGGAGTTAAAGACAGTCCTCAGCCGCCATGTGGGTGCTGGGACTCGAACCTGGGTCCTCTGAAAGAGCAGTCGATGCTCTTAACCACTAGGCCATCTCTCCAGCCCAAGACTGGATTTTTGTCTGATTGTTTTTGGTGGGGTTAGAAAACAGGGTCACAAGTAGCCCAGGTTGGCCATAAGCTCCTGATCCTCTAGTCTCTGTTTCCATAACGCTGGGGATTACAAGCATAAGTTCCCTTGTATTATTTGTATGAAGTACAAATTAGTATTTACAAAGTTAATCTGCAGATTTTAGATAGGCTGGAAACTTGTTTGAGAAGCCTTTTCTCATAGACATAAACATGGCTGTAGATGGTTCTCCAGGAAGGGGTTCCTTAGATGACAGCTTGAGTAACTTCAACCACCTCTAGTCTAGAATAACATAATGGCTTGTAATAAATATCCAGGTCCCAGCTGACCTGGAATGTTCTATGTAGACCAGGCTGGCCTCAAATTCACAAAGATCCACCTGCCTCTGCCTCTTGAGCACTGGAATAAAAGGCCTGTGCCACCATGCCTGGCAACATCAATGTATTTAGCTATCTCTTTCTACTGACTTCTAAGCTTTAAGTACCTCTCCATCCAAGATGCTCTCAATTCCATTTTTATTGTTAAATTTCTTCTCATCAATTGTCACTTTGAACTTATTTGTTTGTTTATTGGTTTTTTTTCCCCCACTAGGGAATGCCAAGACAACTTTTAACTCATATGCTTTTAGATGAGCCGTTTAGAGTTTTGTTACATTATCAAACACACATTTTATTCACTTACCTTAGTTGGAAAAGGAAATTTGGAAGGTTCTGTTTTGCATGGTGTATGAATAGCCGTGAGAGGGGGAGGCCATGAATGCGTCATCTCCTGAAATGTAATTATTACAATTTGTTTTCAACCGGGTCAAGGATAAAAAAACTATGCAAGCTAAAAACCAGATTTGTACTTTAGAAATGCTGGTTTTATGATCAATCTTCCCAAACTATACATACTTAGCCAATAAATATTAATAAGTGTAATTGTGTGCAAGGCACTATTAGTGAATAACTACTAAATATTTTATATTTTAAAATTTTTATGTGTATGAGTATATTGCCTGCATGTAAGTATACCCGTGTTGTACAGTACCCATGGAAGTCAGAAGAAGGGATCAGATCACCTGGAACTGGAGCGATGGACAGTTGTTAGCTGCCATGTGGATGCTAGGAACCAAACCTGGGTCCTCTGCAAGAACAGCTAATGTTCTTAACCACTAGGCCATCTCTCCAGCCCTACTATTCCCTGATTTTAAGGAGTTTATAGGTAGGAGGATAAAATCTTTGGGTAATTATAGAAATCAGCCTGGATAAGATTTGGTTTTTGATTTGTGTGTTTTGGCAGGGATGGGGAGGAGATGGTGTCTTATTTGAAAGAGTCAAGTTGGCCTGGTGCTTACTATATAGATCAGGTAGGCCTTGAATTTATGGTGATCCTCCTGCCTCTGCCTCCCAAGTGCTAGGATTATAGCATGAGCCCGTATACTTAACAAAGGGCATTATAAAATGCTACTAAGAAAGTACTTCCTATGGGAGTGGAAAAGGACCATAATAAGGAAAATAGCTAACAGTATTTAACTTAATAGATCAGAAGCTACGCAAGTGTTTTACTTGTCAATAATTTCTTACAATGCCATCATGAGGTGTTCATCATTATTATCCTAACTCTAAGTGAGACTGAAGCACACAGGGTAAATTGCTTATTCAAGAATGCATGTTTAGAAGCCAGGTGTGGTGACACACACCTTTAATCCTAGCACTTGGGAGGCAGAGGCAGAGGCAGGCAGATCTTTGTGAGTTCAAAGCCAGCCTGGTCTACAGAGTGAGTTCCAGGACAGCTGGGGCTACAGGGAGACCCTGTCTTGAAAATACCAAAAAAAAAAAAAATGCATGTTTAGTAAGTAATGGACACAATTTCATTATAAGAAGTCTGATTATAAGGCCCATGTGCTAATAGAAAATTTTAGTCATGTGAAGAAATAAAAAAAGAGATTTCAAAAGCATATTAGAAAGAAAACACAAGCCAGGGGTGGTGGTGCATGCCTTTAATCCCAGCACTTGGGAGGAAGAGGCAGGCAGATCTCTGTGAGTTCAAGGCCAGCCTGGTCTACAAAGCAAGTTCCAGGACAGCTGGGACTACAAGGTAGACCCTGTCTGAAAAAGACAAAAGAGAAAGAAAAGAAAAAAAAGAAAAGAAAAGAAAAGAGAAAAGAAAGGGAAAGAAAGAGGGAAAGAAAGAGAGAGAGAGAAAGAAAGAGAGAGAAAGGAAGGAAGGAAGGAAGGAAGGAAGGAAGGAAGGAAGGAAGGAAGGAAGGAAGGAAGGAAGGAAGGAAAGAAGACCAACCCTAGGCCTGATTTCATTCAATGTCTTCTATCTAACCATGCTAAATATGGCCAAGTAAACGGCATGGAGGTGTATCTCTATAATCTCAGTTCTTGGGAGCAGGAGACAGAAGAATCAGGAGTTCAAGGTAGTCTGGGCTACATGAGACCCTGTCTCAAAGAAAGAAAAAGCTCAAGTGAGTGTGGATAAGATAATGATGTGGCCAGGCGTGTTGTCGCACGCCTTTAATCCTAGGAGACAGAGGCAGGAATCCTCAAGACATAGTCTCCCGGTAGCCCCAGCTGTCCTGCAACTCGCTCTGGAGACCAGGATGGCCTCAAACACATGATTCTCCTGCCTCAACCTCACAAGTGCTGGGATTAAAGGCATACAACACGCCCTGCTCATTATCTTATCCACATCACTTGATCCTTCTTTCTTTGGACGGGTCTCACTGTAGGCCCAAGACTCCTTGGGAAATCTGATTCTTCTGGTCTCCTCTCAAAGACTGAGATTGAACATCATCGATATTTAGATACTTGTTCCCTATCTCCTTCTTCTCCTCTCCTCCTCTCTTCCTTTCCTTCCTTCCTTCCTTTCCTCCTTTTCTTCTTCTTTTTTTTTCTTCTTTCTTCTTGTTTTTTTTTGGTTCTTTTTTCAGGGACAGGTCTACCTTTGTAAGTTCCAGCTGTCCTGGACTGTGCTTTTTGTTAGACCAGGCTGGCCTTGAACTCACCAGAGTATCTGCCTGCCTTCTCCTCCAAAGGGTGCTGGGATTTAAAGGCATGCATGCCCCCCACCCCTGGCTGTGTTTTTCTTTCAGATATGCTTTGCTTTTTAGAAATCTCTTTTTATTTCTTCACATGACTAAAATTTTCTATTAGCACATGGGCCTTATAATCAGACTTCTTATAATGAAATTGTGTCCATTACTTCTAAAATGCATTTTTTTTTTTTTTTGGTATTTTCAAGGACAGGGTCTCCCTGAGCGCCCAACTGTCCTGGAACCTCACTCTGTAGACCAGGCTGGCTTGAAGATCACACAATGATCTGCCTGCCCTCTGCCTCTGCTCCCAAGGCTAGGATTTAAAGTGTGTGTCACCCACACCTGGCTTCTAAACATGCATTCTTGAATAAGCAATTTACCCTGTGTGCTTCAGTCTCACTTAGAGTTAGGATAATAATGATGAACACCTCATGATGGCATTGTAAGAAATTATTGACAAGTAAAACACTTGCGTAGCTTCTGATCTATTAAGTTAAATACTGTTAGCTATTTTCCTTATTATGGTCCTTTTCCACTCCCATAGGAAGTACTTTCTTAGTAGCATTTTATAATGCCCTTTGTTAAGTATACGGCTCATTTGCTATAATCCTAGCCACTGGGAGGCAGAGGCAGCGAGGATCACCCGATAATTCAAGGCTTGCCTGGTCTATATAGTAAGCACCAGGCCAACTTGACTCTTTCAAATAAGACAGGCCATCTCCCTCCCCATCCCTGCCTCATAAACACACAAATCAAAAACCAAATCTTATCCAGGCTGATTTCTATAATTACCCAAAGATTGCTCTATCTGGTCCTACTCTACTCCTCTATGAAAACTGCGCTTAAAGCTTCAGGGGGAATGATAGTAGGGCTGGAGAGATTGGAACCTAGGGTGTTGGTTTTAAGAACATATAGGCTTGTTGCTTGGCAGAGGGACACCAGGTTTTTCTAGTCATCCAATCCATGGGCAGCGTAAAATTAGCAACCCTTGGGGTCACCAAGGTCCTGGAACCCAGTTCCAGGTTATCTGACTCCTTCTTCTGACTCCATTGTTTAAGTACTGGTATCAACACAGATTTACATACATGCTAGCAATATACTCAAACCACATAAAAATTAAAATAATAAAGATATTTAGTAGTTATCACTAATAGCGCCTTGCACACAATTACACTTATTAATATTTATTGGCTAAGTATGTATAGTTTGGGAAGATTGATCATAAAACCAGCATTTCTAAAGTACAAATCTGGTTTTTAGCTTGCATAGTTTTTTTATCCTTGACCCGGTTGAAAACAAATTGTAATTTAATTACATTTCAGGAGGATGACGCATTCATGGCTCCCCCTCACCGGCTATCCATACCACCATGCCAAAACCAGAACCTCAAATCCCTTTAAACCTAAAGGTAAAGGAATAAAATGTGTCTGATAATGCTACAAAACTTCTAAACCGGCTCATCTAAAAGCCATATGAGTAAAGTTTGTCTTGCATTCCCTAGGTGGTTGTTGGGAAAAAAAAATTACCAATTTAGGAACCAAAATACAAATAGTTTTCAATAAAGTGACAATTCTGCATTTGTAAGCGAAAAACAGACATATAATGTCAGTAGGTGTGATCTTCCATGTCTTATTCCCAGCCCGGCGACGCCCACGCTCTGAGGACCACCCCGATACTGAACATATTTCGCGCACTCAATACTACCAAACGGCACTAACACACGCGAACACAGAATCAGCGATTACGACTGCGGATGAACATAGAAAAAAAGTGAAATACCTCCATAGATGACATGGAAAGGCCTTCAAGACTGCTGCTGACAGATTAATGATACAAAACAATTCATCTCTATAGATATCAAATAAATGAGAAAGTATTTAAACATTATGATTACATACTTACGAGTTTATGGACATGCAGATAAGTGCTATGAATGCATTTGCAAAGATACCTGCGAAAAATGCTTTGAGAAGCTAGAGCGCGAGAACTGGAGAAAAGCTATTATCAGGAACCCTGATCAAACTTCCACAGAAGACTGAGATTTTGTGTTTTGTTTTTTATTTATTTTCTATATGTATGAGCGTATACTGTCTACATGTGGGTTTGTGCACCCGAGTTGTGCCATGCTGCGCGAGGTCCAGAAGAGGGTGTTGGGTTTCCCCTGGAACAGGAGTTAAAACGGACAGTCCTCTAGCCGCCATGTGGGATGCTGGGCACTCGAACCTGTGCGGCGGCGGGTCCTTTGAAAGAGGCAGTCGAGTTGGTGATCTTAACCTCTAGCCTATCTCTCCAGCCCAAAGCACTAGGATTTTTGTCTGATTGTTCTCTTGGTGGGCAGTTAGGAGAAACAGTGGTCCCACAGAGTAGACCCAGGCTTTGGCCAAAGCTTGCCCGCTGGATCCTTGGTCCTCTGTTTATACGTTAGGGTATTACAAGCATAAGTTCCCTTGTATTATTTGTATGAAGTACAAATTAGTATTTACAAAGTTAATCTGCAGATTTTAGATAGGCTGGAAACTTGTTTGAGAAGCCTTTTCTCATAGACATAAACATGGCTGTAGAACTTGGTTCTTCCAGGAAGGCGGTTCCTTACGATGACAGCTTGCAGTAACTTCAACCACCTCGAGTCTAAGGTACATAAACATAATGGCTTGTAATACAATATCCAGGTCCCCAGCTGAACCTGGAATGTCCTAAATGTGTCATAAGACAGGTTTCCCTAGGCTATCAATTTGATTCTATTGCTCTTGTTTTTTTTGGTGGTATTAGGGTTTGTTTTAAATCTTTTTGGCATATTTTATTATAGTTTTTTTCTTTTTACTCTGAAATTCTATTAGTTTTAGTTAATTTGTTATTTATGCTCTTTTTTATTTTTTATTTATTTTTCCTTTTTTTTTTGTCATTTTATTTAATTTTGTTGTTTATTTGTGTTTTTTTTGTTTTTCTTATGGGTTATCAGTATACTTTTCTTTCATAGGCAATGTTTTATGTTTGTACAGTATATACAACTTTATATTAATATAGGAGGTGTGTGGGGTCTGGTTTGTTGGATTTGGTGAGAGAGATTAAATAGATCCATGAGGCGAAAAAGTAAACATCCCTTCGGGCAAACAACGACAGCCACACGAAACACAAGACGCACAAAAAAACCCGCGACAACAATAACACAGGCTAATAAAGACAGACACCCCTCTAGATCTCTTACACAGACTGTTAAAAGGGTAGATCTCTCCAGATAGGTGCTCACTCCCAAAACCTACTCCCCGCGACCACGTGCGCACAGCAACTTATCGCCCCCACCTTACTCTTAGTCCCACCATAGTTTTAGGGCATGATCCCTTTCTTGGTGGATAAAAAGGAGGGCCGGAGGGGTACTTCTTACCAGAGAGAGTGTACGATACAAACATCAACCCACAGAGTAACGTGCATTGTAGGAACATCAGCACACCGACCACAACCAAACTGAGAACAAGCCCTAAATAGAGAACAGAACCTGTACTTACCTTCTGCGTAACCTTCAAGAGAGAGCTCTCAAAGAGTGCTTTCATGCTTCATACTGTCCCAGACCGACGCCTGTTGATGCTATAGAGACCTTCACACGAGGAACATCAACGTAATCAGCTGGTTGGCCCTCTCTTGGAAACAGTTTAGAGTGTACAGTTTGTTTGAATGCAACAAATGTACAGGGAAAAACACTTCTGAAATGACAATATGATATTCTTTTCTTAAGTAAAATCATTTAAGTAAGCTAAATATTAACTTTATGAAGCATATTTATTTATAATGCTAAAGATTATAGTTAGTTATATATATTTTTCTTTTTTTTTCCTTTTTCTCAGAGGACAGATAGGGTCTCCCTATAGCGCCCAGCTGACCTGGGACTAAGCTGCTGTAATACAGACAGCGACTGGGCTTGGACTCATGGAGATCCCCCCTTGCCTCTGCCCAGCTGAGTTGCTGTGTAGGAATATAAAGACTTCCAATCATGGGCCACACGAGTCGCCTAGGCATTAAGAAAGGTTCCTTGTAGCTTCGCTCTTCTTAAATGTGGGTGCCTCGACGGTATGAATCAAATACCACCATAGATTCCCTCACGCCAGTCCTTTGCAAAGAAGGACAGTGGTTCTTTGCTTGCGTTAACTACTCGTAACTGAAGGAGCACGCAGGTGAGAAAGCAACCATATCTCGTCCAGGGTCACGGCCAGGAAGAAGATTATATTTTTTAAAATAGTTTGTATCACAGAATTTTACTTCTTATGACTTTCTAAGAGGCCCAAATTTCAGGATGATGGACCCATAATGAATACAAAATATTAAACGTTGAATATTGTTTTGGGCAGCTCGCTGCAGGTACTTCTGAGGTAAGCCAAGCTCATACGAAGCTAACATTAGTACGTGAAGGGACATAGTGGTTTACAACATGGAGAGGAGAAATCACTTTGGCGGGTCATAATGTCACATGAGAGGGAATGGGTATGAAACGGACGCTATTCCCGGATGCCCATGTCTGATGCCAAGGTTGACGCCCGAAGCTGATGGAAGACAAAAAGACGTTGCCATGTTGACCCAACATTGTAAGGGACCAGCAGCCACTCCTGCCGAGCTCATCAAATTGGCTTTTCAGGAGTCTTGAGCTTGCTTCGTTAACTTAAGACCTTGAGCAGGAGTTCAAGAGCATTTGACATAGGAGATCTTGCAGCGTTTTGGTTAATGGTAAGTAATCAAAAACAACACGTAAGCACCTAACTTATTAGAGCAGGTACTCTATCTTACCGTGGTCTGAACCCCCAGGAACTTAACCAAATTCAACCTGCCAAGGGAAAGCTGTGATCCCACGTAGCCAATCCGTAATAGCGTAGCGATCACGTATCGGCTGAGAAGAAAGCGGACCGCTCCATGCCACCATCAAATATTGCCTTTTACTAGATAGCTTGAGCCCGACTTCACAGGCAGGGACATGCCTTGATACTTTTTTTTTTACTTTTTTCATGTGTTGTGTTATTTTTTTTTGTTGATGTATCAAGGGTCTCCCAAGTAGCACCCCAGCTGTTCCATCGGAACTGTGTTTCTGTGATCTTAGACGCAGCTGCCTTTGAACTCACAAAAATCCACTTGGGCCTCTGCCTCCCAACGTGCTAGGATTAAAGACGTATGGAGTGCCATCCACCACCTGGCAAACGTTTTAAATCTTGTCAAAAGTCACTGGCTGGGAAGGTGATAGGCCCAAGTGGGAAGCCTATTACTGTTTTGCTAAGTGTCAAACCATCTTCTAAATATTTATGTTCGTACGAATAGATTAGTGCAAGACTCTCAGCCTTGCTAGAGAAATTTCGTGTTGCGAGTTAGGTATTGTAGAGGGACCATAATGATCAAAGCCCTGAGAATATGTGACTGTTAGAAGGTGATCAGTCCTAAATGGAGAACAATCTCCTGAGGCTAAAAAGAAGCATCACAACAAGAAAAAGGATATGAAGTGTAGATAACGAATCAAGTGCTGCGGAAATCGGGGATGGGAAGGAGCGGCCGTAAAGCACTGTCTCTGACATGACCTATGGCCCATGCACTCACGAAACTCACAGCAAGCTGGCGGCCTTGCAAGAATCAGAGCAGATGGAGCCTGTCAACAATTCGCAATAGCCAGCTGTGAGAGTAGCCTACACGACGCCTCAAACCCACTGGACTGAAGGAAGCCTATTTGCCATTATGGCTGCTGGATGAGGAGGATTTTCTTTATTGGAAAATTACGCATGATCCAGTAAATAACCCCTCACCCATGCTCATGAAAGCAATGTTAATTAAGCTCAGTGGACCATAACAAAATAAAAAAAACCCAAAATGCCCATTAAAATAGCGAGGAAAAGGAAGGCCAGTGGCAAGATAGGTATGAAGGAGGCAGGAGACGGATAGAAAAACTGGCCCAGTAAGCACATCAGAATTTTTATGACGTCGCTATCCAGATAATAATAAAAAATAAGTAATAGAATAATACATATAATGTCTGCTATGGCACTGAGAGCAGCCTGGCAGAGCTGTCAGCTATTGTTTCCAGTGGCGCATGTATAGGAATAGCACTTGTAGTCTCTGAGACATTATCTTTCCTACTCTACACACTTTCTTCCCACATCTTGAAACAGTAACAAGTAGAGACACCTATCCCCTTCTTTGAGAAAATTGCCGATGGGAAGGGCAGGTGAGGAGCGCGAACCGGCTCAGTTTCTTGCTTGTGTGAAGGTGACAGTAACACAGAGGTCATCCCTACCCTCAGCTCAGCCCAATTTCTCCTTTTTTTATTTTTTATTTTAATTATTACTTTTTGTCTTTTGAAAGGCAGGTCTCCCTGTAGCCCTGCGTCCCTGGAACTCGCATAGCTAGACCGGCTGGCCTTGAACTCACAAAGATCTAGCCTGCCTCTGCCTCCCGAGACTGCATGCGGATTATAGAGGCATAGCACACCACGCTCCGGCTAGTCCGATTACTGGCCTTTAACTCTTTGCATTACATTTAGAACGACCGAGTTTGTTCACTACAACATTCAAGTATGACAAAATCGATTTGGGAACATATAGCTCAAGTCCCTCTTTCAAGGATTGAAGACATTCGTAAGAACCCTTTCCTCCTATTCCTTCTCACTTTATCCTCCCTTTATTCTCACCCCGACCACATATTCCCAGACTAAGAACATATTGCAAAATCTGTGGACACACTTCAATATTATTCATTTATTAATTTTAATTTAATTTTATTTATATTTATTTTTTTTTTTTTTTTTTTTTTTTTTTTTTTTAGGTTTGTGCACCCGTGCGTGCAATGCCGCGGACGGTCAGGAAGAGCGTCTCAGATTTTCTCTGAACTGGAAGTTCTCCTGGAATTGGAGTTACAGATGGGTGTCATCAGCCGCCATGAGGGCTGGGACGAAAGCCCCGAGTCGCCTCTGAAACAGTCAGCACTCTAACTGCATTAGGCCCATCTCTCCAGCCCCATCACCTCATATTTATTATGATATTCATCATTGTTCAAAACCTCTTTCCCCACAAGGCTACATCTCTTTAGAGGTAAAGGAGATTTCATGGCACACAGTTCTTAGTTAAGCTCAATATGTGCTTCATAGGTATATGTGATAAATAAATTTTAAATGGTAATTGAGCAATCTCATTAGAGCAAGATAGTATAAAAGCAAGAAAATTAGCATTAAAAATGACCTACACATAGATTTGTAAGAACACAGTGATAGGAGATTCGACAATTGATCTCACAAAAAGGCAATTTTATAAGGGGCAGGGAATTTTAGAATGGAGGGAGAGATTAATAGAATAAAAGGTAACCTAGGAAGGTAACACAGATTTCTGTGATGCTTTAGGAGAAGTCATACTCGTATCCAAGAGCCCTGGGAGAGAAGGAACACGACAAAGGTGAAAGCTGGAATAGTGTCTTTGTACTGCAGGTGTTTGGGAGTTGGTGTTGGACCCTCATGGATCCCAAGCGATGCTCATCTGTTAGTTGGGTGCGTTGGTTTTCAACACAGTCGTGGGGAAACTGGGCTGTGCTGTGATAGGCTGATTTCGAGCGTTGAGTCTGTTTGCAATTTCCTGGAAGAAACCATTGTGTGTCATCATGTTGGCTTGGAAGAGTGCTGTTTGAAGGGTCGTTTCAGACACTGTGGCTGCACGGTGCTGTTAGGGGTAAAAAATAGGAAAGAGGCTGGTTGGGCTGGGGTCTGCGGTAGTTGTCACTTGCGGATTTGGGAGGCAGGTGGGAAGGATGGCGTTAGGTTCGCCCCTCACCCTTTCTTTTTCCGTCTCTCTTAAAATACTCTGTGTTCTTGCAGCAGTGTGGCTGCTAATCTAAAATAAAAACAGCAGGAAATGCAAATGGTCAGGTTCTCCTAGCAACAGGAGCCAGCCTACGCAGGGCGTGCGGAGCAGAGCAAAACTGTCCTGAGGCTGAGATGCGGGTGGCTGGGGTGAGGATCTCGTCTCCTCTTCCAGCTGGGCTAGAAGCCAGCCTCCTTCTGGGAGGGACTGGCTGGTGGGCAGCCACCTGCTGGGCAGGAGACACCTAAATGAGCTGGACTGGTAGAGGACCAAGTGTGGACAGAGGTGCAGGTTAAAGGACAGCAGAGAGAGAGCAGCCTTGGTGTGAGACACGACCCGAGTGAGGAGGCTGGAGCAGTGCCTCAGAGAACTTGCACTAAGGGCTCTGCTTATGTGCATGGCTAGATGGCTCACAAGGGCACAGATTTGTGAGAATGCTTCTGTAGTCCATTGACACCAACCCACAGAGCTTTGCTATTTTCAAGGTTATGGGACAAAAGACAATGTAAGGTAGCTCAGATTCTTAGGTAAGAAGAAATTGCAAAGACTCTCCAAGCCATCTGGTTTAATTTCCATGTTATGAATGAAGAAACATTGAAGGTCAACAAGTAAGCAAATTTTCCCAGGACCACATACCCTATATTTAGTTGGTGAGAAGGAAATTGGAAAACAGGGAATCCAGGCTGGAGACACCATTTATAAAGTAGTTAAGCTAGGATGACACCCCCTCATTGTTCCTCCACGTGTGCTCCCAATAATTAAAAGTCCATGATAATCTTCCTGACCCCTGAAAAAAAAATAAAAAAAAAAAACAGTTATAGTCTTATGGTAACTTCCCAAAAGGATAAAAACGCAAGATATTTGAGAGACAAAAACTTTGTTGGGTGGCGCAACCTGTGTGAATGTGGTACCAGTTACAAAAGTGATAGAGGCTAAAGCTGATAGCCAACAGAAACACAGCATTGGCTGGGCACATGTTGGCTTCGCATAGAATTGTTCCTTGAGGTCTCTTTTCAGGAGACAAGAGGAGAACGAGTTCTATGTCAAGTTATGTAGGATAACTGTGAAGATTGAATGTGACTGTCAAGAGGAGAACTGACCCAAATGTGGATGAAACTAAGAGAGCCGTGGAAAAAAGTCCCAGCTCTTTGGATCCCAGAGTGGTCTGTATGCCCTAGATGGTGTGGATCCCTATTACATAAGCAACTCCTTCATTACTCACACTCTGGCTTACTTCTGCAAGACTCCTACGGCATCTCGCCGAGAAAACACCAGGGAGAAAAGGGTTTATAGATCTAGTGGATAACTGGCAAACTTTGGAAGAAGGCGATATATACAGCCCCTAAGGTTTCCAGGCTAGTTTTGAACAAAAGCAACATGTGGTTCCTAGGGTAAAACGAGTTATTACTCGAGCTGGATTCAGAGCCACCGACCTATGTGAAGAATCTTCATACAATACACTTTCTGGCAAGTGGCACCTCTCCTAAAGCCTGGCTCTATAGCCTCCAAGAAGAGCACTTTTGAGTGTCCTCAGTCCTAGTCTTCCTATAAAGGTTCGCCTGTTCTGGCTAAAGCCCCAATGAGGGCATCAGTTGATGAATAGAAGGAACCTCAGGCTTTAGTATTTTTAGCCTGGACTCAGATTCTAGCTTTAGAGCATATGTCATCTTAGCACTCTTAGCGTTTCTTTGTTAGTACGATCTTTCAACAGTTAAAATGGAGACGAGAAGGCATCTATGTCATTAGACCATGTCGTGCTGAAATGCTAGCTCAGCCAGACATACAGTAGGCACCTAATAAAATTGGTTTCGTGACGACTTTGTACTTTGTAACCCGTGCAGAAGTTGGCTACAGAACCAGATGTGGGGGATTTTTCAACTGCTGGTGTAGCCATAAGCGAGGGGATTTGCTATTTGTCCAGGTAGTTTAGCCCCTTACAATAGAAATGTGAAAGCCTGCTGCTTGCGTAGATTCTTTCTTCTCTCACCATCACAAAAATATATTGCTTTAATTAGTTCAATGAAATTGGATTTGACAGGTTGATCTCCAAATGTCATTTCCGTGCCACTTTTTTCCACTATTATATCCCCAGCACCCCAGTACAGCAAACATTCAATTGTTGAATGTTGTTCACATGATAAAGGATATTTCAATTTCTAGATAACCAACTGGCAAAAACAAGAATGTGAGAAGCACTGAGCTGCTAAGTTTGATCTCCTTAAGTTTCTCTTTGAGGGTTGGCCTAGGAAGACATAGTCCAGCAAGTTGTACTTCTTCTCTGGATAGCTTCGTGGCTTAGTCAAAACAACAGGCTGCAGGAATTCTGGTCTATGAAGGAAAGACTGTTGATGCGAACCTGAATCGGTGTGCTGGCTTTTGGACGTCTACCTCTCTCTTACGTGTCGACCAAAAGACAGCAGCGATAGTGCAGATTAAACTTGAGTCTCTTCCCAGGAATTTTGTTCGTTCCTCTTAGCTGTACACACCACTCCTGCCCTCCAGCCTATGTGTGGGCTGGCGGCGGGTGGTCGGGCTGTAGTCTTGTCCTCCTGCCTCCTCTCCTCCACCCTCTCCCTCCTCTTCGTCTCTCATCTCTCTCCAGAGCTATGAATGTGGATTTTGATTCTGCCATTTAAATCCCAGTTTCTCTTACTGTGGTTGGGCTGACTTGTTCATTATTTCCTTGTTGCTGGAATTGTAAAAATCAATGTTCCATTGTTGAGATGTAGTAAATGTCTTTTTCTGGTCACTTCTCTCTAGTATTAGAGGGTTTCAGTCTATAATTGAAATATGGCGTAACCAGATCAGCGACGAGCGTCAAGTGCATCTTCCATTTGTTGCACATCGAGAGGAAGAGAACGCCCAGAGGACATTCCTCGCTCAGCTGACTCCAGCCCCCGAGTAGTGACGATCACTTCAGGCATGCATCCTCCTATCACCTTCTTGTGGTAAGATTTAGTCACAAGAACTCAATACACATACATTGGCGAGGAATCTCCTTAAAAATCTCCCTTTCAGACTCTCATGAATTTTAAAGTCAGNGAGCTAGGCAGATTTCTGTGAGTTCAAGGCCAGCCTGGTCTACATAGTGAGCTCCAGGACATCTAGGACTAAAAGGGAGAACCCTGTCACAAAAGACCCAACAAAAATAAAATAAAAGAAAGAAAGCAAACATATGCTTTTTTTAACCAACTAAAAAAAAGGCTGGAGAGGGCTGGAGGAGATAGCCTAGCGGTTAAGAGCCACTGATGCCCTTGCAGAGGACGGGTTGATCCCCAGCACCCACATGGCGGCCTGCGACCGTCTAATTCCAATTCCAGGAGAAACTCCAGTTCCAGGGGATCCGATACCCTTCTGACCTCCGCGGCATTGCACGGACACGGGTGCACAAAAACTTGCATGCAGACAGTACACTCAACAACTACAAAAAGACCATAAACATAAATAAATAAATAAAAATTTAAAAAAAAAGGTGGCATCATAGCTCAGTGTCGGGTTTAATATGCAGGGAGGCTGGGTTGATCCCTGACTGAAAAATTTTTAAAAAGAACACTTAGCAAGCGATAGAACCCCATCTGAAACTCCAATTCCAGGAGAATCCCGTTCCAGGGGGAGCCCGACACCCTCGCTTGACCTCGATGGCATATGCACGACATGGGTGCAAAACTTGCATGCAGACATACATTTCATACACACTACAGAAATAAATAAAATTTTTTTAAAAAAAGAAACCACTATAGGCCTAGAGGGTCCTTCACTGCTAAATTCTAACGGACATTCAAGTAGGAATTCATAACTAAAATTCCAAAGGATTTCAGAAGATAAAGATGGGCCAGATGGGTTGACACACACCTATGAGCCCAGCACCGGGGAACGTAAAGCAGGGTGACTAGTTTAAGGCCAGCTGGGAACCTAGTAAAACTGTCTCCAAAACCAAACCAAACAAGAAGACAGGCTTGGTGGCCTGCACCTCTAATTAGCACTCAGGAAGCAGAAGCAGGCAAATATCTATGAGACCAAGAACAGTCTGATCCATGTACTGAGTTCCAGGCCAAGGGAGACCCTGCCTCAAACAGAAACAAAACCACCAAAAAACAAACAAACAACCTAAATAAATAAACAAGGAAAAAAGGAGCAAGGATATAAAGGAAAAGACTCTGCCTGTATTTTCTTCTAAGAGGGGGCGGGCTCGTACTAGACCGACAGGGGACCAGACAGGACACACACACACACAAACACACTCACACAAATCCACCCCCAGACATGATTTGTACTAAACAATACAATAAACAAGGGCAGTAAGATGGCTCAGTGGGTATAGGTATTTCCTGCCAAGACTGACAATCCTAGTGTACTCTCTGGGACACACAGGTTAGAAGGAAAGAACCAAATTTCACAAGCTGTCCTCTGAGCTCTACATGCGTGCACACCATGGCAGGTACACACACACACACACACACACCCACACACCTAAATGTTAGAACGTTTTTTAAAAAATAAGGGATGGAGAGATGGCCTACGGTTAAGAGGGGACCATACTGCTCTTACAGAGGACCGGTGTTCCTCCCCAGCACCCCACATGGCGGCTGAGAACCGTCTGTAACTCCAGTTCCAGGAGAACACTCCAGTTCCAGGGGAATCTGGACACCTTTTGAGACCCATACAGCATTGCACTGACATGGGTGCACAAAACCTGCATGCAGACGTACATTCATACACATAAAAACTAAAATTAAAAAAAAATTAATTTTATTGCACAAATTGATATATCACGAGAACAGAGAGCAAAGAGAATGACAAAACAAAGTAGGATCATCTATACTGCGGATGAACATAGAAAAAAAGTGAAATACCTCCATAGATGACATGGAAAGGCCTTTAAGACTGCTGCTGACAGATTAATGATACAAAACAATTCATCTCTATAGATATCAAATAAATGAGAAAGTATTTAAACATTATGATTACATACTTACGAGTTTATGGACATGCAGATAAGTGCTATGAATGCATTTGCAAAGATACCTGCGAAAAATGCTTTGAGAAGCTAGAGCGCGAGAACTGGAGAAAAGCTATTATCAGGAACCCTGATCAAACTTCCACAGAAGACTGGATTTTTTTGTGTTTTTTTTTTTTTATTTATTTTATGTATGAGTATACTGTCTACATGCTAGGTTGGTGCACCCAAGTTGTGCCATGCTGCGCAGGTCAGAAGGAGCGGAGTGTTGGTTTCCCCTGGAACCGGAGTTAAAAGACCGTCTCACCGCCGCATGTGGGTGCTGGGACCCGAACCTGGGTCTTCTGAAAGAGCAGTCGATGCTTCTTACACCATTAGGTTATCTCTCCAGCCCAAGACTGGATTTTTGTCTGATTGATTTTTGTGGGTTGAAACAGGGTCACAAGTAGCCCGGTTGGCCATAAGCTCCTGATCCTCTAGTCTCTGTTTCCATAACGCTGGGGATTACAAGCATAAGTTCCCTTGTATTATTTGTATGAAGTACAAATTAGTATTTACAAAGTTAATCTGCAGATTTTAGATAGGCTGGAAACTTGTTTGAGAAGCCTTTTCTCATAGACATAAACATGGCTGTAGATGGTTCTCCAGGAAGGGGTTCCTTAGATGACAGCTTGAGTAACTTCAACCACCTCTAGTCTAGAATAACATAATGGCTTGTAATAAATATCCAGGTCCCAGCTGACCTGGAATGTTCTATGTAGACCAGGCTGGCCTCAATTCAACAGATCCCCCTGCCTCTGCCTCTTGAGTCACTGGACTTAAAAAGGCCTGTGACACCATGCCTGGCAAACATCAATGTATTTAGCTATCTCTTTCTACTGACTTCTAAGCTTTAAGTACCTCTCCATCCAAGATGCTCTCCAATTCCATTTTTTATGTGATAATTCTTCCTCCTCAATGTCCTTTGAACTTCATTTGTTTGTTTATTGGTATTTTTTCCCCCACAGGGAAATGCAATGAAACAACTTTTTTTAACTCTCATATGCTTTGATGAGCGTTTAGCGTTTTGTACCTATTCAAACACAAATTTTATTCATTTACCTTAGTTGACAATGGAAATTTGGAATTCTTTTTTGCACAGGTGTATGAATAGCCGTGAGAGGGGGAGGCCATGAATGCGTCATCTCCTGAAATGTAATTATTACAATTTGTTTTCAACCGGTGGGTTTTTTTTTTTTTTTTTTTTTTTTTGGTCAAGGAAAAAAAACTATGCAAGCTAAAAACCAGATTTGTACTTTAGAAATGCTGGTTTTATGATCAATCTTCCCAAACTATACATACTTAGCCAATAAATATTAATAAGTGTATTGTGTTGCAAGGCACCATTAGTGAATAAAACCACTAAATATTTTATCTTTTAAATTTTTATGTGTATGAGTATATTCCTGCATGTTTAAGTATACCCGTGTTGTACAGTACCCATGGAAGTCAGAAGAGGATCAGTCCCCTGGAACTGGAGCGATGGACAGTTGTTAGCTGCATGTGGATGTAGGAACCAAACCTGGGTCTCTGCAAGAACAAGTAATGTTCTTAACCACTATGCCATCTCTCCAGCCCTACTATTCCCTGATTTTAAGGAGTTTATAGGTAGGAGGATAAAATCTTTGGGTAATTATAGAAATCAGCCTGGATAAGATTTGGTTTTTGATTTGTGTGTTTGGGACAGGGATGGGGAGGGAGCCTCGGTTGTTTATCATGAACGAAGTAAGTTGGGCCTGGTTCTTACTATATAGATAAGGTGCTTGAAATTTTTGTGATCCTCTGCTCTGCTCCCAAGTGCTTAGGATTATAGCATGAGCCCGTATACTTAACAAAGGGCATTATAAAATGCTACTAAGAAAGTACTTCCTATGGGAGTGGAAAAGGACCATAATAAGGAAAATAGCTAACAGTATTTAACTTAATAGATCAGAAGCTACGCAAGTGTTTTACTTGTCAATAATTTCTTACAATGCCATCATGAGGTGTTCATCATTATTATCCTAACTCTAAGTGAGACTGAAGCACACAGGGTAAATTGCTTATTCAAGGAATGCATGTTAGAAGCCAGGTGTGGACACCACACCTTTAATCCTAGCACTTGGGAGGCAGAGGCAGAGGCAGGCAGATCTTGTGCGTTCAAAGCCAGCTGGTTTACAGAGTGAGTTCCAGGGCAGTCTGCGGGCTACAGGGAGACCTGTCTTTGAAAATACCAAAAACAAAAAAAAATGAATGTTCGTTTAAGTCAATGGACACAATTTCATTCTAAGAAGTCTGATTATAGGCATGTGCTATAGGAAAATTTTAGTCAGTTGAGAAATAAAAAAAAGAGATTTCAAAAGGCATTATTAGAACGAAAAACACAAGCCAGGTTGTGGTGCATGCTTTATCCCAAGCACTTGGGAGGCAGAGGCAGGAGAATCCTCTGTGGTTCAAGGCCGCCTGGTCTACAACGCCATTTCCAGGACCACGCTGGACTTACAAGGTAGGACCCTGTGCAAAAAGACTCAAAAGAGAAAGAAAAGAAAAAAAAAGAAGAAAAGAAAAGAAAGAGAAAAGAAAGGGGAAGCAGAAAGAGGGAGAAGAAAGAGATGAGAGAGAAATGAAAGAGAGAGAACGAAGAAGGAGGAAGGGAAGAAGGAAGGAAAGGAAGGAAGGCAAGGAAGGAGGAAGGAAGGAAGAAAAGAAAGACCACCTAGGCCTGATTTTCATTCAATGTTTCTACTAACCATTGCTACATATGGCCAAGTAAACGCCAACAAGGCGGTGTCATCTCTATAATCTAAGTCTTGGGAGCAGGAGGACGAGGATCAGGAGTTCAAGGTAGTCTGGGCTACTGAGGACCCTGTCTCAAAGAAAGGAAAAGCTCCAAGAATTGAGTGTGGATAAGATAATGATGTGGCCAGGCGTGTTGTCGCACGCCTTTACATCCTAGTGACAGAGGGCCGGCACGATTCTCGTTGATGAGTTTCAAAGCCAGCCCTGGTCTCTACAGAGCGAGTTGCAGGATAGCTGGGCGCTACCGGGAGACTCTGTCTTGGACGATCAAAAAAAAAAAAAAAAAAAAAGAATGATGTGTATATCAGAGGATCAAAGAAGAGAGAGGTGTCAAGACTTAGAATAAGAAAGTATTTTATTTCTGATGTTTTGTTCAAAACTTAGCCATTAGGTAAATTAAAGGTGATACATAATGCTTATAAATTTATTCTTTTTAAAATATTTTATTTCTTATTTTATTTTTTATGTGTATGAGTGTTATGCAATGCCCCGGGAGGTCAGAGGTATTGGATCCCCTGGAACTAGACTTACAGATAGATGGTTGTTACCCTCCATGTGGGTGTGGGGACTTGAACCCAGGTCCTCTGCAAGAGCAGTCAGTACTCTAAACCACTGAGTCATCTCTCCAGCCCCAGAAATTTATTCTATAGTTATAATCACAGTTATATATAAGATACATTAAGATATATAAAGATTCCAGAGGCTCATGGCTCTCAAATGGAAATAAGCCAGCTGCTCACCAATACAGTGTTGATTAAATAGATTAGCAGACATCCATACAATGGAGCAACAAGTAGACAGTAAAATGAGAAATTAAACCATGATTTGAAATGATGTCCATAGTGTATTATTGTCAAACACAAACCATAGTCTACATCCTGGTAAATGTTTATATATATAAAGAAAAGTCTCTGAAAAGACAATCACTAGTAGCTACTCTTGAACAACTGAATGACAGAAGTGGAAAGAGACAGGGCAGTTGGTACAGTGTCTAATACAACCTCTTGAAATAGCCACTTGTATGTAAGTTCTCTCTATCCTCTTATGATACTCTTAATACCTCCTATATCAGCTTCGACAGTACAACTAATATCACCACCGTGTATCGCCAGTGCTTGACAGATAGAGGTGTTCAGCTGATAATCTTTTCAATATTTATCACTTTTAGAATGAATTTTTTCCTTATGTTCCTAATACAGTTCCTAGAAACAGTAAAATTACAAGTTGTATGAAAACAAAAACCCATGAAGGGAACATGAAGGGAACATGGAGCTGCAGCTCCAGGTACACCGGACAGGGGAGGGCAGGGAAAACAAAGATTCGTAGACCTCAGGTTTTCAATACTGGCCCTTTATGTCTTGAATACCACAATATACTCAACTGAAAATTTGTTTTATATATATATATGTATATATTAATATATATTAGACTAAATGTTAGTGAGACCAGAGACAAATACAAGAAAAATTTCCAGGCACTGAACTTCCACGTACTGCTAAAATTTCAGGGGAAAGGACATATGTTCCTTTATACAATATATAAATGTGTCACCTAAAAAATGAATGCCATATGAGATTCAAAGTGAAGAGTTATAATTATTGTCTGATAAAGGAAGAAGGAAGGTTTCACTGGAATTCTAAAGTAAATCCATGTACTGCTGAAGGATAAGAAGAGAAATATTCCAAGGAAGCTTATGTTAAGGAAGTAATAAAGCCCAGTGTGCCTCGAATCCCAGTGCCTTGGAGGTGAGGCAAAAGGATGAGGAGGTCAGGGCCAGCCTCCACCATAGGAAACCCTGCCTTAAAAATAATAAAAAAAACCTAGCTGGGTGTGGTTTGATCCTAGCACTTGGGAGGCTGAGGAAGGCGGATCTCTGTGAGTTCAAGGCCAGCCTGGTCTACAGAGTGAGCTCCAGGCCAGCTGGGGCTACAGGGAGACCCTGTCTCAAAAATACAAAAAAAAAAAAAAAAGGTCTTTTCAAGACAGGGTCTCCCTGGAGCCCCACCTGTCCTGGAACTCGGCTCTGTAGGCAGGCTGGCCTCTGAACTCACAGAGATCCGCTGCCTCTACCTCCCCCAGTGCTAGGATGAAAGGTGTGCGCCCCATGCCGGCAGTTTAATGTAATTTCTATGAGGTTTAAATCTGTATAGTAAATAGTAAAAATTTAATAATAAATTTAATTCAAAAAAATTTTTTTTGTCTTTTCATATTTTTACAGGGTCTCCCTGTGAGCCTGCGCGCTGTCCTGGACTCCTCTGAGAGACCAGCTGGCCTTGAACTCACAAAGAATCCGCCTGCCTCTGCCTCCCAAGTGCTAGGATTAAAAGAAAAGTGTGGCGCCACCAGGCCCAGCTAAATTAATTCAAATTTAATGTATTCCTTTTCTTTTAAGGCATCAGTTTCTGGTGATGTGAGCTGTGTGGATGAAATTCTCAAAGTAGTTTCTTTTAATCATTTCATGCTGGTATATTTCGATATGTCCCTGATTATCTGCTGTGTTGTTGTATTCTTAATTCATTCCTAAAAATTTTATGTCATGTCCATCATTAAATAATTGGCTCTCTTAGGTTCTAGTTGCATTAGTTTATTACTGTTTGTTTTAAATTAGTTTACTTTGAGTAAAACAAATTGTAGAAAAGACCAGTGAATCTGTGAGTGACTAGGATGTGTCTTTGCTCCAAAGAGAGAAAAGTCAATCACATAATACTTGTGCTTTTACTTTGGGGGGACTTTGTGAAGTGTTTTATCTGTACCGTGGAGCTCATGGTACACTCTATGAGATCAACTGTCTTGGCTGTTTCCGTTTTCTTCCCATTTCCTTCCTCTGGCCGTCTACCATTTTGCTGAACTTGTTTTCTCTAATGCCATATTCTTGCCTTTTTCCCAGGGCTTGACTCTTCTAAGAAACTTATCTAAGTCTTAAGTTTCGTTTTTTTACTGTGTCTGCTGTTCATTCAGAAACCGGAATTTTTTTTCTTGTTAGGCTAGAAATGATTGTTTTAAGTCTCTCATCTAGCCTTCTTGCTTCTTTTAGGAGTCTTGTGGCTTCTTCTTATTCTGCTAATCAATTACGTCTTTCTGACTTCTTTTCCTTTTGTGCTCTTATCCCTTGCTGCTTTCCTTGTCCCACCTAGCTATACAGCCTTCTCTCCTAGCTTGATTTCCTTGGGTTTTGGTTTCTTAACTCAGTTGTAGCTGGGTTTCCATTGGGGCCTGTCTGCTTCTTCAGTCTCAACATTCTCAAGCCACACTTATCACACTTCATGGTTGGTTGCCCCTCGATCTCCCGTGCTTAGAAGTGTAGAATTCTTATTATCTCTTCTTCCTCATATTCTGTTTAACCACAAAGCTAGGTCTAGACTTTAAAATTTCTTTGAAAAATCTCCATGCTTTTCTTTCCATTTCTGCCAACTTTAGCGTTAGTAGTTTTAAGAATCTTCACTTGGGCCAGTAAGGTGGCTCAGTAGGGAAAAGCACTTGCCACACAAGCCGAAACCGTGAAATGTCAATTCCCGGGAACAGTAATGGAGAGAACTGACCTCCACACATGGGCCTTGATTGTGTGGGCAATAATAATTATAAAAAAAAAGNAGGATCCCAAAGACTCAGTCAAGCTGCTGACTCCATGGGTTAGCCCACTAGTGTAAATAACCTTCCTCTCCTTAACCTCAACAACAAAAGGAATCTTTCCTGCTTTTGGAAATTCAATGTTACACTTGTCATCTAACTGCTTCTCTTTAGAGAACAATGAAGTTTTCCTTTGTTCTTTCTTCAAATGTTTGGAGTTAGACATCTTTGGAGTTAGACTCCAGCTCTGCTTTCTGATACCTATTTATGCCTTAAAATAAGCAGTTGCCTTCTGTAATTTACAAAGTGCTTTGTAAAATGTCCATTGTCATCCAGAACACTAGACTTTCAATAGTGTTCATTTTTTTCATTACTTCATGTGAAATTATGCGTTAGTATCATGGTATATTTTATTTATTTGAAATTTTTAGAATAAGGCTGATCAGCCTGAATATTAATTAAAAATGTGGGTATAGGAAAGTATTCCAAAGAACCTCTAGCTATGCATTCCAATGTTAGAGTAGTGGGCTTTTTAGGTTTAATGTAAATCTCTTTTTCTAATATACAGTTGGTTTTTTTTTAACTTTTATTAAGAACGCTTATTTTTTTTTTTTAGTTTTTTTTTTAGTTCTTTTTTGAATCGTTTTTTTTTTTTCTTTTTTTTTGGTTCTCTTTCAAGACAGGGTCTCCCTGGAGCCCACGCTGTTCCTGGAATCGGCTCGGTAGGCGGCTGGCCTTGAAACTCACAGAGATCCCGTTCTGCCTCTACCTGCCCCAAGTGCTAGGATGAAAGGTGTGCGCCCCATGCCTCGGCAGTTTAATGTAATTTCTATGAGGTTTTAAATCTGTATAGTAAATAGATAAAAATTTAATAATAAATTTAATTCAAAAAAATTTTTTTTTCTTTTATTTTTTATCAGGGTCTCCCTGTGAGCCTCGCGTGTCCTGGAGCTCCTCTGTAGAGACCAGGCTGGCCTTAACTCACAAAGAATCCAGCCTGCCTCTGCCTCCAAGTGCTAGGATTAAAAAAAAAAGTGTGCGCCACCATGGCCCAGCTAAATTAATTCAAATTTAATGTATTCCTTTTCTTTTAAGGCATCAGTTTCTGGTGATGTGAGCTGTGTGGATGAAATTCTCAAAGTAGTTTCTAATCATTTCAGCTGGTATATTTCCGATTATGATCCCTGATTATCTGCTGTCGTTGATTGTATTCTTAATTCATTCCTAAAAATTATTATGTCATGTCCATCATAAATAATTGGCTCTTCTTAGGTGTCTAGTTGCATAGTTTATTACTGTTTGTTTTAAATTAGTTTACTTTGAGTAAAACAAATTGTAGAAAAGACCAGTGAATCTGTGAGTGACTAGGATGTGTCTTTGCTCCAAAGAGAGAAAAGGTCAATCACATAATACTTTGTGCTTTTACTTTGGGGGGAGACTTTGTGAAGTTTTACTGTACGTGGAGTCGGTACACTCTATGAGATCACTGTCTTGGCGCTGTTTCCGTTTTCTTCCCATTTCCTTCCTCTGGCCGTCTACCATTTTGCTGAACTTGTTTTTCTCTAAGCCATATTCTTGCCTTTTTCCCAGGGCTTGACTCTTCTAAGAACTTATCTAAGTCCGTTATTTCGTTTTTTTTTACTGTGTCTGCTGTTCCATTCAGGAAACCGGAATTTTTTTTTCTTTGGTTACTAGAAGTGATTGTTTTAAGTCTCTCATCTAGCCTTCTTGCTTCTTTTAGGAGTCTGTGGCTTCTCTTATCTGCTAATCAATTACGTCTTTCTGAGCTTCTTTTCCTTTTGTGGCTCTTATCCCTTGCTGCTTTCCTTGTCCACCTAAGCTATACAGCCTTCTCTCCTAGCTGTGATTTCCTTTGGGTTTTGGTTTCTTAACTCAGTTGTAGCTGGGTTTCCATTGGGGCCTGTCTGCTTCTTCAGTCTCAACATTCTCAAGCCACACTTATCACACGTTCATGGTTGGTTGCCCCTCGATCTCCCGTGCTTAGAAGTGTAGAATTCTTATTATCTCTTCTTCCTCATATTCTGTTTAACCACAAAGCTAGGTCTAGACTTTAAAATTTCTTTGAAAAATCTCCATGTCTTTCTTTCCATTTCTGCCAACTTTAGCGTTAGTAGTTTTAAGAATCTTCACTTGGGCCAGTAAGTGGCTCAGTAGGTAAAAGCACTTGCCACACAAGCCGAAGACCGTGAAATTCAATTCCCTGGAACAGTAGATGGAGAGAACTGACCTCCACACATGGGCCTTGATTGTGTGGGCAATAATAATATAAAAAAAAATTCAGACATGGAAATCAAGTTCTTAGGCCAGCCAGGCGGCATGGACACGTCCATGATGGAGAAGACCCCTGGATTTTGGATAATCAAGTAATGAAATTTATTTAATTTTATTTTATTTTTTATATTTTTTATATTATAGGACCAGTTCTACTGGCCCGCTTAGCGTTGGCCTGTCGAACAGCTATCTGGCTTTCTAGATCAGAAGCATACATGCTGATCTCAGACAAGAGACAAGTGGCCTTTGCCTTTCCAGTGCTGGGAATTAAAATGGTGGTCCATCAACACCAGGATTTTTTTCCTCTCTTTTGAGGACAAGGGTCTCCCTTGTTTAGCCCTAGCTGTTCTGGAACTCACTATGTAGACCAGGCTGGGCCTTGAATACCCAGAGATCCAGCCTGCCTCTTTGTTCGAGTGTTGAGAATATAGGTGTGCTACCAAAAAATGCACAGGTCTTCAGTTTTGTTTCATTTTTTGGGTTTTTTGTTTGTTGATTTTTCTTGAGGCAGGTACTATCCTTTCGTCGCCAGCTGGTCTTGGAGCTCTCATCATGTGGAATCAGCCTACTGGGGCTCCTGTGAACTCAAGAGAGACCCCCCCCGCTCCCGCGAGCGACAACACGCCTGAGATGCGGGGATTAAAGAGATGAGACCCACATCCCGAAAAAACAAACCCTGCTTGCAAGCTTGTCTTTTTTTTTTTCTTTAGTATATTGTTAAGGGGATTGCCGCAGTATAAAGAGGCACAATTGTTTCAGATCACATTGACAGCTTTGCTGCAAGTTTGAGCTGTCTTTATACTGCTTGTTTGAGTTGTTACTTCAGTCCCTGGTTTTCAAAACTTAATATTTTTAGAAGTTTTCAGTGGCTGTGTAAGGTGACTTTCTGAGAAGGAATTCACTGTTTGAGACTTTCTACAGTTAGTCCTAAGCTAATTGCTAATCAACCATTTTTGCCAAACTGGCTTTCCCACCAACCGATGGACATTTTTTTATATTTTATTTTATTATTATTGATTAAAAAAAAAAAAAAAAAAAAAGATCAAAAAGAGAGATGAACAAAACAAAACTATAAGAGTTGCTTATAAAAGTTTAAAAAAAAAACCTGTATATAAAAAAAGAAATTACATTAAACTTAAAAGCCCACTACTCTAAATTGGAATGCTAGCTAGAGTCTTTGGAATACTTTTCCTATACACATTTTTTAATGTAATTATTCAGGTGATCAGCTTATCTAAAAATTTCAAATATAAAAAATATACCATGATACTAAGACATAATTTCACATGAAGTAATGAAAAAAATGAACACTATTGAAAGTCTAGTGTTCTGGATGACAATGGACATTTTACAAAGCACTTTGTAAATTACAGAAGGCAACTGCTTATTTTAAGGCATAAATAGGTATCAGAAAGCAGAGCTGGAGTCTAACTCCAAAGATGTCTAACTCCAAACATTTGAAGAAAGAACAAAGGAAAACTTCATTGTTCTCTAAAGAGAAGCAGTTAGATGACAAGTGTAACATTGAATTTCCAAAAGCAGGAAAGATTCCTTTTGTTGTTAGGTAAGGAGAGGAAGGTTAATTTCACACTAGTGGGCTAACCCATGGAGTCAGCAGCTTGACTGAGTCTTTGGGATCTTTTACACCTGTGACAAATGCATAGAGCATATAACATAAGCAGTAATCAAGTAGATGGTTTACAGATATCATGCAAACACAAGGCTACAGGAATATGACATCCTTGTTTATAGACAACATTCAGATCAAGGTCTTTTAGTAACCAATCTATGTGTTTTCTTATTACAGCCCCTCCTCTTCAAGGACATAATCCCTTATGTTTAAGAGGAACCTTGTGATACTCTTGATTAATTACCTGGAGTATGATAGCCTCTATCTGTTGTTTTGATAAATTTAACAAGTTTATTATCTAAGATCTTAGGAGGAGCTAACAGAGCCTTGATTACTGATCCTGTAAGTGGGGCTCGCCAGGGGTCCAAGTATTCCAGTAGTCTTTAGAAGGACTTTTTCTTCTGGCCTTTATTATAAGATTCCTTTTTTTTTTTTTTTTTTTTTNCTTTTTTTTTATAATTATTATTGCCCACACAATCAAGGCCCATGTGTGGAGGTCAGTTCTCCCATATACTCGTTCCCGGGAATTGACATTTCAGGTCTTCGGTTGTGTGGCAAGTGCTTTTCCCTACTGAGCCATCTTACTGGCCCAAGTGAAGATTCTTAAAACTACTAACGCTAAAGTTGGCAGAAATGGAAAGAAAAGAATGGAGATTTTTCAAAGAAATTTTAAAGTCTAGACCTAGCTTTGTGGTTAAACAGAATATGAGGAAGAAGAGATAATAAGAATTCTACACTTCTAAGCACGGGAGATCGAGGGGCAACCAACCATGAACGTGTGATAAGTGTGGCTTGAGAATGTTGAGACTGAAGAAGCAGACAGGCCCCAATGGAAACCCAGCTACAACTGAGTTAAGAAACCAAAACCCAAAGGAAATCAAGCTAGGAGAGAAAGGCTGTATAGCTAGGGTGACAAGGAAAGCAGCAAAGGTGAATAAGAGCACAAAAGGAAAAGAAGTCAGAAGAACGTAATTGATTAGCAGATAAGAGAAGCCACAAGACTCCTAAAAGAAGCAAGAAGGTAGATGAGAGACTTAAAACAATTCACTTTCTAGTAACCATAACAAGAAAAAAAAAATTCCGGTTTCTGAATGAACAGCAGGACACAGTAAAAAAAAACGAAACTTAACGGACTTAGATAAGTTTCTTAGAAGAGTCCACGCCCTGGAAAAAGGCCAAGAATATGGCTTAGAGAAAAAACAAGTTCAGCAAAATGGTAGAGGCCAGAGGAAGGAATGGGAGAGAAAACGGAAACAGCCAAGACAAGTGATCTCATAGAGTGTACCATGAGCTCCACGTACAGATAAAAACTTCACAAAAGTCCCCCCAAAGTAAAAGCACAAGTATTATGTGATTGACCTTTTCTCTCTTTGGAGCAAAGACACATCCTAGTCACTCACAGATTCACTGGTCTTTTCTACAATTTGTTTTACTCAAAGTAAACTAATTTAAAACAAACAGTAATAAACTATGCAACTAGAACCTAAGAAGAGCCAATTATTTATGATGGACATGACATAATATTTTTAGGAATGAATTAAGAATACAACAAAACACAGGCAGATAATCAGGGATCATAATGAAATATACCAGACTGAAATGATTAAAAAGAAACTTACTTTGAGAATTTCATCCACACAGCTCACATCACCAGAAACTGATGCCTTAAAAGAAAAGGAATACATTAAATTTGAATTAATTTAGCTGGGCCTGGTGGCGGCCACACTTTTTTTTTTTTAATCCTAGCACTTGGGAGGCAGAGGCAGGCGGATTCTTTGTGAGTTCAAGGCCAGCTGGTCTTCAGAGGAGTCCAGGACAGCGGAGGCTCCAGGGAGACCCTGACTAAAAAAAAAAAAAAAAAAAAATTTTTTTGAATTAATTTATTATTAAATTTTTACTATTTACTATACAGATTTAAACTCTCATAGAAATTACAATTAAACTGCCGGGCATGGGGCGCACACCTTTCCTCTAGCACTGGGGAGGTAGAGGGCAGCGGATCTCTGTGAGTTTCAAGGCCAGCCGCCTACCGAGCGCGTTCCAGGGAACAGCGGTGGGCTCCAGGGCGACCCTGTCTTGAAAAGACCAAAAAAAAAAAAAAAAACGATTCAAAAAGAGAGATGAACAAAACAAAACTATAAGCGTTGCTTAATAAAAGTTTTTAAAAAACAAACCCTGTATATAAAAAAGAAAATTTACATTAAGACCCTAAAAAGCCCATATCTAACTTGGAATGCATGCTAGAGGTTCTTTGGAATACTTCCTATACCCCCAACCATTTTTAATTAATTATTCAGGCTGATCAGCCTTATCTAAAACTTTCAAATATAAAAAATATACCATGATACTAAGACATAATTTCACATGAAGTAATGAAAAAAATGAACACTATTGAAAGTCTAGTGTTCTGGATGACAATGGACATTTTACAAAGCACTTTGTAAATTACAGAAGGCAACTGCTTATTTTAAGGCATAAATAGGTATCAGAAAGCAGAGCTGGAGTCTAACTCCAAAGATGTCTAACTCCAAACATTTGAAGAAAGAACAAAGGAAAACTTCATTGTTCTCTAAAGAGAAGCAGTTAGATGACAAGTGTAACATTGAATTTCCAAAAGCAGGAAAGATTCCTTTTGTTGTTAGGTTAAGGAGAGGAAGTTTGTTTTACACTAGTGGGCTAACCCATGGAGTCAGCAGCTTGACTGAGTCCTTGGGGTCTTTTATACCCCTGTGACAAATGCATAGAGCATATAACATAAGCAGTAATCAAGTAGATGGTTTACAGATAGCATGCAAACACAAGGCTACAGGAATATGACATCCTTGTTTATAGACAACATTCAGATCAAGGTCTTTTAGTAACCAATTCTATGTGTTTCTTATTACAGCCCTCCTCTTCAAGGGACATACTCCCTTATGTTTAAGAGGACCCCTTGTGAACTCTTGGCATTTTTTTTTTTTTTTTTAAAAACAAATTACCTAGGAGTTATGATAGCCTCTATCTGTTGTTTTGATAAATTTAACAAGTTTATTATCTAAGATCTTAGGAGGAGCTAACAGAGCCTTGATTACTGATCCTGTAAGTGGGGCTCACCAGGGGTCCAAGTATTCCAGTAGTCTTTAGAAGGACTTTTTCTTCTGGCCTTTACTTTATAAGTCCTTTTTTTTTTTTTTTTTTTTTTGGTCTTTTTGAGACAGGGTCTCCCTGTAGCCCCAGCTGTCCTGGGACTCACTCTGTAGACCAGGCTGGCCTTGAACTCACAAAGATGGGCCTGCCTCTGCCTCCCAAGTGCTAGGATTAAAGGCGTGCACCACCACACCCAGCATAAGATTCTTTTTTAAAAGATTTGTTTTTATTTATGTGAATCTCTGTGTGTGTGTGTGTGTGTGTGTACACGCATGCATGGGTGTTCATGAAGTCCAGAAGATGGCATCAGATCTCCTAGAGCTGGAGTTACAGGAGGTTTTGGGCCACTTGATGTAGGTGCTAGGAACTGAACTTGGGTCTTCTCCAAGAGCAGCAAGTGCTTTTAACCACTGAGCCACCTCTTCGGCCTCCAAGATTCTTTTTTAATTTAATATTTAACTTAAGTTTTATTATTGGTGTATATATGATGTGAGTTTAAACTGGGGGGGTGGGGTCAGAGAAGTGGGTTCTCTCCTTCCACTGTGGAATTCAGGAATCAAACTCAAGTCATCTGGCTTGCACAGTAAACACTTTAACCCACTGAACCCCTCTCTAACCCAAGATTCCTAAAGATTCTCAAAACAATGTTTTATGTTCTTGATTCCTTTGTCTACCATTTTGAGTTCTGAGCTCTGAAGTCTGGCTACTGACATTACTTTTTAAACTTTTTTATTATACAAATTCCATTAAAAGATAAATCTTACATATATGACAATGTCAAATTGAAACCTCTTATTCTGACTGATTACTATGTGCTAAGAAAGTTGGTAAAAAAATCCAGCAATTTCACAATGAATGCTTAATTTCTTCCCTTTTTTTTGGTCTTTTTGAGACAGGGTCTCCCTGTAGTCCCACTATGTAGACTAGGCTGGCCTTGAACTCACAGAGATCTGCCAGCCTCTGCCTCCCAAGTGCTGGGATTAAAGGTATACACCACCACGCCTGGCTTCTTTGGCTATTTTAAATGTCACATTTTGCATATAGTTAAAGCAGCTATTTCAGCCCTTTAAATGTAACACGTAACCAGAGAAAAGGACATCAGCATTACAAGTGCACAACTCTATCATCTCCTTGGACTCAAATGTCCCATTATTTATAACTACGAATTGCAACCTGCATTTTATTTGTAACTCTTTAGGAACAAAGAAGTCCATTATTTTATGGGTTTTGTTGGGGGGGTCTTTTGGAGATAGGGTCTCCCTGAAGCCCCATTTGGCCTGAAACTTGTTATGAATACAGGGTAGCTTCGGTCTTACAGAGATCCACCTGCTTCTGCCTCTCCAGTGCTGAATAGAGGCATGTGCCACCTCAGTGGGGTTTAATTTTCTTTCTTTTTTTTTTTTTTTTTTTTTTTATGTGATAGTATATATTTGTTTCCTTTTATTAAAAAGAACAATTAAGGCCGGGTGTGGTGGCACACGCCTTTAATCCACACTTGGGGCAGAGAAAAGGCAAGGCAGGCAATCTTTGTGATTCAAGGCCAGCCTGGTCTACAGATGCGTTCCAGGACAGCTGGGGCTACAGGGAGAGCCCTGTCTCAAAAAGACAAAATAAATAAACTAAATACAATAGAAAATTAAAGCCGGGCATGGTTGGCGCATAGCCTTTTAATCCTAGCACTGGGAGGCAGAGGCAGGTGGATCTTTGTGAGTTTCAAGGCCAGCCTGGTTCACAGAGAGAGTTTCCAGGCTATCTGGGGCTACAGGGAAGACCTGTCCCGAAAGACCNGTAATTAGCGCGAATTCCTGCGACCTGGTATGACACATTTTGTAAGTGTATACCTACTGGAGACAATTTGCCCGGTTTAAGTGCCCTTTCCTAAGTAGTACGTCATCAGTCAGACCTCCGAGTACAAAATTGTCGTCGCGAGACCGTTTCGTGTGGGAGGAGGCAGTGCAGGGAGCAAGACTTCTTGTGGTCTTTGTAGCCAAAAACGTGGAGTCCCTGGTGCTTGCTCAGTTGTAAAGCTTGCAAGAACATAAAGTCTGGCAATCCTTTCACGTCACCAGGGCCGCGGAGACCCTAATTACTTTGTCTTTCATAAAAAGGAAATGGCCAAATGATTTGTGAAAAAATAGAAACAACACAATATAACAAAGTTAATATCATCATAACCTATTATAACAGTGTGATCAGTATGGTATGTTCTAGTTTTGTGATACTCATGTGGCACACCAGAATGGTACAATACTCATATAGAAAATGAGCTATCATGAATTTGAGCTTCAGCCTAACATCGTAGAGCAAACCATTTAGGCACACATAAGAATATGTGTTAATATCCTTTTACAGTCTCTAGTATATGTAATAAAGACGACCTGTATATCTATCTATGTTAAAGAATTATAGAGGAATCTATCTGAGTTCCGCAGTAAGAAGTGATAGCTCAGCAAGTTAAGAAAGGGTCATCTGACTTGCTCATGTAATACGTCCAGCAGTCGGACCCGTGTGGAAGTTTGGCGCTATAATGCAACCGAGCAACCAAGCTCATGATTGTTGCGGGCCCTTAACCAAACCTGGGTACTCTCTGTACATAAACCCGAGGTCTCCGAGGCGAGAAGTAGGATATGGATCAGCCTTTGCTTGATCATCTTCTCACGGTGACAATGCAAATGTAGGCATGATGATAATTCAGTGTGAACGATACGGAGTGAGAACAAGAAATTCCGAATTGTTTGAATGTATACCTTCTACTTAGATACATAGAGATAACACAATAAAACAATGAGAATAAAGAGAGAGTATTATCAAAAGTTTAAGAAATAAAAGGAGTGGGTTCGATGAGTCCATTTGAGGCACTATACCGACTGACTATGTCTCTTTACACTTTTATCTTTATTGTCATGTATATATTTTATTTATTTCGGTATGTGTATCAATGTACTGTCTGCATGCAGGTTTGTGCACCCGTGTCGTGCAATGCCGCGGAGGTCAGAAGAGGGTCTCGGATTCCCCTGGAACTGGAGTTCTCCTGGAATTGGAGTTTCAGACGGCTCTCGGCCGCCATGTGGGTGCTGGGGATCGAACCCGGGTCCTCTGTAAGAGCGGTCGGTGCTCTTAACCGCTAGGCCATCTCTCCAGCCCGGCTAATTACTTTATATGGACACAATGTTGAACACTTATATTTCTTACTATTAAGGCAAAAGGGCAGTTCCAGTTCACACAAAATGCCCATGGCCAATCACTTTATATGGACACAATGTTGAACTGTGTGACTTACATCCACAGGCTGGGAGGGTATCTTCAGTTTAGTAAGATGCGCTTTGCTGCTGGGCTTCAGCTCAGTCACGCTGTTGCCATGAGACTGGCTGCTGTAGTGCTCAGAGGACAGTTTGGGCTCCATGGACTCTTGTCCATCCATAGGCCGCACGTAGGCAGTGGGTTTCTGTAACATTGAACTGGACTTTGACATCAGTGAAGGTGGGAAAGACTGATTTGAATGCTGCCCACTTGAAAAAGGTACACGAGAAGGAGAATCCCAATTAGCATCAGGGTCCCGAGGCGATTTGGAACGCTGATGTTCCTTGGTATGGTGATCGTTCCCATGAGACCTGGAATGACTAGAACTTAATGAAGAAACAGCCTGGGGTTTCCCAGGGCTTGACGATCGCGATTTAGAGTGTTCTGACCCATGCTGGCCCTTTTTCCGGCTACTGCTATATGACTCACGGTCATGCCTCTGGCTACTACTAGTGCTGCTGCCACCCGCACTGGTCCGCTGGCTATTATGTCCACTCTGCAAGCCAGAGGAGCGTTTCTGAGACTGAGAAGTGCTAGGCGCAGGTCCTACTGGAGTCCACTTGCTGCTCTGATGAGAGCTTCCATGTCTCTGTTCAAAGAAGTTTGGGGTTGATTTTTCGTCTGTTGTCGGTGGTACTGTAGGCTTGGGAATTGCAACAAGCTTTGGTATAGATCTGTCTCCTATGAAATCCTTCATTTCATCATAGTCTCCAAGCATGCTCTGAATACGACTTGATAACTTGTCTTCTTTGCTAGTCTACAAAAAAAAAGAAAACCATGTGATTAGCAGAATCAGAAATAAAATATTCTTCTGAACTGATTTTATAACCTGCAACAGAAAAGGCTTTTGTTTATTTGTTTTTGAAAGAGGGTCTTACTGTGTAACCTCTGCTGGCTTGGAAGTCACAAGGGTCGACCAGTTTCTGCTTCCCAAGTGTTGAGATGAAAGATGTCACTACAACAGGTACTTTTAAAGATAGGCCTCACATCATATCTTAAAGTTAATATCTAGAAACAACCCCTCCAACACACACACACACTCTTGAGTAAAGGTCTAAGAGCCTTAGGACTCTATCATTCTCATATATACAGAAGAAAGTTTACAAATTACATTAAAAATAAATCAGAAGTGAACAACCAGGGCTAGAATGCAGCTCAGGTGGTGGAGTGTTTGCCTGGCATGCAAAACACTGAGTGTGATCCCTAGTACTGTGTAAGCTGGCATGGTGATGTAGTAACAGAATTCAGGGGACAGGTCAGAAGGATCGTAAGTTCAAGGTCATCCCTAGCTATATAGTGAGTTACAGGCCTAAGATAGAAGAGACTATCTCAAGAAAAGAAAAGGAGAAGTCGGGTGTGGTGGCACATGCCTTTAATCCTAGCACTTGGGAGGCAGAGGCAGGCGGATCTCTGTGAGTTCAAGGCCAGCCTGGTCTACAGAGCAAGTTCCAGGCTAGCTGGGGCTACAGGGAGACCCTGTCTTGAAAAGACAAAAAAAAAAAAAAAAGAAAAGAAAAGGAGAGAAACCTCTGCAATTAAGAGCACACACTGCTCTTACAAGGAACCTAGTTCCATTTCCAGTAACTACACCTGGAGAGGCTCGGAACTATGTATAACTCAGCTGGGCATGGTGGCGCACGCCTTTAATCCTAGCACTTGGGAGGCAGAGGAAGGAGGATCTTTGTGAGTTCAAGGCCAGCCTGGTCTACACAGTGAGTTCTAGGATAGCTGGGGCTACAAGGAGACCCAGTCTCAAAAAGACAAAAAAAAAAAATAAATAAAAGAACTATGTATAACTCAAACTCAAGGAATCTAACACCTCTGGCCTCCATGGGCACTGCATTCACATGCACATACATGCATAGAAGCCTATATACATAGACAAAATTAAAAATATTTTTAAAGGAAAAAAAACAAAAATACACACAAATCCCCCGGAAACTATCCTATTTGTTTTGATGACTTCAAATTGTTTGAAAAATCTGTCTGATCCTATTAAACAAACAAGGTAAACATACAGATATTTGCAGACAACACTGATATCAGAACACAAGTCCAATTCATTGCAATATAATCATAAAATAAATGCCAGTACAGAGATTGTGGAGAAAACTCTTAGTTTTTTTCCCCCAATATGCCCAGATTACTAATCTCAGGTTTTGTGTCAAACCCATGTAAACTATGTCATATGACTACTTTTAAATTGAAATATCCTTAAATTCTCAGGAAAAATGGCTTCAACAGCACATATAAATTGTTTCTAAAAACACCAAATGTGGCTAGGTATGGTGGTGCATGCCTTTAGTCCCAGCACTTGGGAGGAGAGACAGGTGGATCTCAAAGAGTTCAAGACCAGCCTGGTCTACATAGGGAGTTCCAGGCCGGCTGGGGCTACCAAAACAACAACAATAATAACAACAACAACAACAAAACAAAAAACAAAAAAACCCCACCCACTGTGTAGGGTAATCTATGGATACGTTGTTTCATACTCTCTTAATATATATAGTGGCATACTATAAAGTGGCAATGGTCATTAATGCTGCAGCATACAGTACTAAAGCTAAAGCTGCTATATGCAGTATGAGTCTGATATATATTTTTAATATTTCTTTTTTTTAAATTTATTTATTATTTTTAATGTGTATGAGTGTACTGTCTGCATGGAGGTTGGTGCACCCGTGTCGTGCAATGCCGTGGAGGTCAGAAGAGGGCGTCGGATTCCCCTGGAACTGGAGTTAAAGACAGTTCTTAGCATCCATGTGGGTGCTGGGAATCAAACCCTGGTTTTCTGCAAGAACAGTTGGCACTCTTAACTGCTGAGCCATCTCTCCAGCTCTTTATTTCTGTGTGTGTATGAATGTACTGTCTGCATGCAAGTCTGTGCACCCATGTCATGCAATGCTGCGGAGGTCAGAAGAGGGTCTCGGATTCCCCTGGAACTCGAGTTCTCCTGGAATTGTAGTTTCGGATGGTTCTCGGCCACCATGTGGGTGCTGGGGATCGAACCCGGGTCCTCTGCAAGAGCGGTCAGCGCTCTTAACCGCTAGGCCATCTCTCCAGCCCCAAGTCTGATATTTTAACAAGTGTTGAAATCTCAAATCTAATGAAATGTCAGACATGCCATCACTAAAGCTACCTCATGGTAATGAGAATTGGTACTATTCAGTGTTCTTTGTGATCTCAAATCAAGTATAAGCATAATAAAATCAACTGATCCAATTTATTCAGTGCCTCTGACAACACTGTTTAACTGATAATTATTAAATACATTAGAAGGAATATCACTGAGTTCAGTTACTGTAACAGAAAAAGAAGGAAATACATGGAGGAAACACTCAATATTAATAGTCAGCAAAGCTTACTGAATAAGCAAACGTCTATAAAACAGTCATCTTGTGTTGATGTCATAATCAAGAACACCTAACAAACAGTAGACAATGCATATTTACTGACAAAATTTTTACTTAATTCAAGGTTTAAAGGTAAAATGCCTGCCTGTGGCCAAGTGTACACCCACAAGTCTATGAATATTTGAACCAATTCAAACCAACTCTTTTAAAAGCACAAGACAGCAACAGGAGAGTGGTTGAAAAATAATTTCTAGGGCTTGTGATGTTCAATTTCCTTATTGGAGTACTAACTATGTGATAGTGTTCATGTGACAATACTTTGAAAAGAAATTTTATTGGCCCAGCAGTTAAGAGCATGTCCTGCTCTTCCAGAGGACCCGAGTTCAGTTCCCAGTATCCACATCAGGCTGCTCAGAGCAATCTCTAGCTCCGGCTCTAGGGTTGATGTGCTCTTCTAGCCTCCATGGGCGTCCACAATCACAAGCAGATACACCCATAAACATAAATAAAAATAACTCTTTTAAAAATTTTATCATGGAGGAAGCTGAGTAGGAAGCAGCCATGATGTCCTTTTGTGTCCTGCACCCAGTGGCGCCTCCAAGTGACGGGACAGTGTCAGGGCCACTTGGCTCCCATGCCTGACCACAAGTGCTGTTGGAGCCTAGGTGACCAGGGCCATGTCCAGCCAGGTCGTGGGCATTGAGCCTCTCTACATCAAGGCAGAGCCAGCCAGCCCTGACAGTCCAAAGAATTGGTACTGAGAATTCCTCTGAGATGAACACTGAAACCCCAGTGACCCTGGCCCTGGATCCAGCTCCAATCAGCTGTCTCTCAGGGCATGAAGAAGAGGGGGAGGGGAGGGGGCTGGGCCTGGTGAGCAGGGTGGTAGGAAGCTGGTGCTCAGCTTCCTGCCCAAATGCCTCTGGCTGGTCTGTGGGGACATGGCCTCTAGCTACCACTGTGGTGTGGCATTATGTGAAGCCTGCAAAGCCTTCTTCAAGAGGACCATCCAGGGGAGCATCAAGTACAGCTGTCTAGCCTCCAATGAGTGTAAGATCACCAAACAGATGCCAGGCCTGCCACTTCTCCAAGTGCTTGCGAGTGGGCATGATCAAGGCCAGGGTGCATTTGGACAGCATTGGGGTGGGTGCCAGGAATACAGGGGTACCTGAAGTGGGCCCACTGCCTTTCCCAGGCCCCTTTTCTGCTAGCCCTCTGGCAGTAGCTGGAGGTCCCTGGAAGATAGCCCCTGTAAATGCCCCAGTGTCTCATCTGTTGGTGCTTGAGCCTGAGAAGCTGTATATCAGCCCTGCATGGTGTGTTTGCCATGCCCTGCATGGTGTGTATGTCAGTCCTGCATGGTGTGTATGTCAGTCCTGCATGGTGTGTATGTCAGTCCTGCATGGGGTGTATGTCAGTCCTGCAGGGGGTATATGTCAGTCCTGCATGGGGTGTATGTCAGTCCTGCATGGGGTATATGTCAGTCCTGCATGGGGTGTATGTCAGCCCTGCATGGGGTATATGTCAGTCCTGCATGGTATGTATGTCAGTCCTGCATGGTGTGTATGTCAGTCCTACAGGGGTGTATGTCAGTCCTGCATGGGGTGTATGTCAGCCCTGCATGGGGTGTATGTCAGCCCTGCATGGGGTGTATGTCAGTCCTGCATGGGGTGTATGTCAGCCCTGCATGGGGTATATGTCAGCCTTGCATGGGGTGTATGTCAGTCCTACATGGGGTGTAGATGGAAGTGCTAGTGCTGGCTGTGGCCCAGCGTTCACTGCCACTGCAGAATGAGTTGGCCTTTGCTAAGGATTAGGTCCTAGAAGAAGAGGGGGCACAGGTAGCAGGCCTAGGTGATCTGGGGGCAGCCCTGCTGCAGCTGGTGTGGAGACTGCAGGCCCTAAGGCTGGAGCGGGTGTTGAAGGCCCTAGCCCTTGCCAATTCTAACTCTGTTCACATTAAAGATGCTGAGGTGGTGCAACAGTTGTGAGAAGCCCTGCATGAGGCCCTGCTGGAGTATGAAGCTGGCCAGGCTGGCCCTGGTAGGGATGCAGAGTAGGAGTGTGCAGGCAGGCTATTGCTCATACTACCCCTACTCCACCAGACAGCAGGCAAGGTCCTGGCCCATTTCTATAGAGTGAAGCTGGAGGGCAAGGTGCTCATTGCACAAGCTGACTTTGGAAATGCTGGAGGCCATGATGGACTAAGGCAAAGGGTGGGATAAAGTGGGGGAGCAGGAAAGATCTCAGCATAGGGTAAGCCCCGAGGTTGCAGAGCTGGAGTCTAGCCAATGTCAACAGCCTGTTGGCAGGGCCAAGGGAATGCCACCCACCCCTGAAAGCAGACATCATGCCTTTCCCTCCCCCCTTGGGGGGGGGGTCAGAAGATGGGAAATTGAAAGGCCTAGGTCTGGGCATAGTGCTGCCCCTTACAAGCCATAATGATCCCCCAAGAGTGTCAGGGGGCCTTGCTGAAGCCATAGAGGACTACAGGACGTGTGGGAAGCAGAAACTGATCTCAGGGAAGGAAGGGGACAGAGGCTGGCATTTCCCCATGGGTGATGTTTTTGCTACTGCATAATCTGATCCCTCTCCAGAACAGAGAGGGATTTGGAGAGCAAAGGCCCCTTGCCCCTTTGCTCCTCTCATTTGCATTGGGCATTCGCACCCTCCCTTGCAGCAGTAATTCCAAGCAGGCTCCACCCTGAGGTGGCCAGGGCCTCCCCATCAGCTTCCACTCAGTCTCCTCAGGGGGTCAGGGAGAGCACTGCCCCTACACCCTGCAGAGGAATAATAGTGTATTTATTTTGGGTTTGGGGCAAGCTGGGATCGAAAGCCCTTGGCTGTACAGAGACTCTATTTTAATGTATATTTGCTGCAAAGAGAAACCACCTTTGGTTTTGAGCCTTTAGTGAGAAAAAATTTTATATATATATATAAATAGATAGATAGATAGACAGGTCGATCTGACACACACACACACACACACACACACACTATGGAGCTCAAGAACACTGTAAAAAAATTACTACACATTATTTATTAGACGGGTGTGAGTGTGGGTGTGGGTGGGTAAGTGGTGGGTAAGAGTTCATGTGGAGGTTGGGCCACTGGGCCAGGCAGTAAGCACCTTTACCTACCCAGTCATCTTCCCAGCCCAAAAAGCAGAGGTGGCGCGATGGCTCAGCAGCTAAGGGCACTTGCTGCTCTTGCAGAGGACCTGAGTTTAGTTCTCAGCACCCAAATGGCAGCGAATAGCCACCTCTAATGCCAGTTCCAGGGGAGGGCACCCCCCCCCACAGACAGACATGTATACACACACATAAATAGAAATAAATAACTTCTAAAAGCACAAATGTTGTGTGAGATGAAAATACATTCAAAGACTTACAACTTTGTAAGGCTCAGCAAAGAGAGGAGAGCTAGGTGGGAAGGCGTCTTCACCCTGCTGAATTTCCTGATTCCGCCTTTCCCGTTCTTTCATGCGCAGCACATTCCGGTCTTCACGGTTCATGTTGCTAGGAGGAGAAGAAACATAATTTTTATACCACAGAAATAAAATATTAGTTTTCTGTACTAACTTTATCAGTGTAACCCTCTATATAGAGATTCTCTTTCAATTTCTGAGTAGTAAGAGCTAAAGCTGGATTCTGGCACTGGTTTACCAACTAACACCACCACTGACTTCCACAGCCACTCAGAAAGAAAGCACCACCTAAAAGGAGAACCCACCGCCCAAGCAAAACAACCTTGTTTAAAAACATTTTTTTTCAGTGCTGGGAACTGAACCCAGAACCCCACACATTCTGGGAAACACTCTTCACTGAGCTACTGCACCCTGCCCCAAACTTACTTTTGTACTAAACTTCATACATTTGGAGGAAGGGCAGTACTTTAAGCCATTTCTCAGTACTTCCTGTCTTCGTTGGCATACAACCCACTCCCACCCAGACCCCCACGTCCACATCTGCTCTCTACTTCCAATCTACCTTATCTTGATTTCTTTTTGTCCCAAACACAGCTTCCTTGGTGTCCATCCTTACGGCAGTCTGACCTCAGCTTTGCTGTTGTTCTAGATTCCCTAAAAAACGACATTTCTGCTCTAAATATATTAATATTTCAACTATACCTCAATAAAAGGCAAAACTGAGGTTTTCAGTGATTAAAATCTAAAAGTTATGTGTGTTAGTATAATTGAAAACTATTAAAAAGGAAAGTGTCTTTTGGGTCAAAGGAAAGCCATGAACGTCATTTCCAAGATGGTGACAGTACTGTATTTAATCACTACAATAAACCAAGGGAAATAGTTTGCTTATCTATAACAGCCCGGGTTTTGTCTGAATAGAAGAAATTGTCAAATCCTAAGATAAATTCTGCCAGCACCTTTCCCTGGAGACAGATCAAGCCTCTATACTGATTATCTTGATTTTGTTTTTGTGGTAATGCAGGGCAGAGGAAAGGAAGAGAAGGAAACCAAGGGTTGGGGAAATCAAGTTATATCTATGGAGCCTATTTTATTTTATTTTTATTTTTTGGTATTTTTGAGACAGGGTCTCCCTTTTAGTACCAGCTGTCCTGGAGCTCGCTCTGTAGACCAGGCTGGCCTTGAACTCACAGAGATCTGCCTACCTCTGCCTCCTGAGTGCTGGGATTAAAGCCGTGCACCACCATGCTCGGCTTGGAGCCTATTTTAAACCAAAGGAGAAAATCAAAGTCAATTAAGACTAGGGAAAACGAATTTAGGATGAGCAACAAGGATAACATACTCTTGAGGACTTTTATCAATGGTTAGAATACTGAAATCAAACATCCCCAAATCAATGGCAAGTCAGATGGAGATTCTGGATATTTCAACTGTGTATTCAAGTTATTTAAAAAAATTTTTTTTGCACATATTTTGTGTAGGGTGAGGAGAGCACACGTGTGCCATGGTGTGTATATGGAGGAGAGGGGACAGCCTGGCAGGAGTTGGTTCTCACCTTCCACCATAGGGGTCTAAGGGTCGATCTCCAGGCAGCTGGCTTGGCAGCAAGCACTTTACCTACTGAGCCATCTCACCAGCCCTAAAGTTCTTCCTTACTTGTATAATATTCTAGTAAGCACAGATAAGAATAGAGCCTCCTATGGGATATAGAAAGAGTCCTGTGATCTCTCTAGTTTCTCTAGTCTCTGGCACTCTATAAATCTACACAAAGTATTCTGTCTTCCTCTCATGCTAAAAACCAGAGAAAATATCCATGAGCACATCTCAACAAACTAGAAAACAAAATTTTTATTCGGTCTTTTTTTTTTTTTTTTTCCCCCAAGATAGGGTCTCCCTTTAAGTCCCAGCTGGCCTGGAGCTCACTCTGTAGACCAGGCTGGCCTTGAACTCGCAGAGATCTGCCTGCCTCTGCATCCTGGGTGCTAGGATTAAAGGTGTGTGCCACCATGCCCAGCTTGGTCTTTTTGAGCCCCTGTAGCCCCAGCTGGCCTGCCGCAATTAAAGACATGCACCACCATGCTCAGCCAAACTAGTAAATTTTACAGCATTAATAACCAAGTTTCAATCAGGCCTCTTGAATTACTATACTGCCTAAACACAATTATTCAGAGTCTAGGAGTATGTCAACTACCAATTTCTTTAAATGTCCTAAATTCCAATCCTCAAAGATAAGGCCAGGGGAAACAGAATACATTCTCACCATGTCGAAGGCCCAGAGTTTAATTCCTACCACGGAAACAAAACAAAACCCCTAAAAGATAAGAAAACTTCAGGAAATGACTTTGTTACATGTTAAACACCACTAAAATAACAACTCAAGGAATAGCCTTATCACGTTGGAGAGATGGCTCACAGGTTAAGAGCACTGGCTACTCTTGCAGAGGATGTGGGTTTGATTCCCAGAACCTATATGGCAGGTTGCTGCCATGCCTGCCCAGCTTTCATGTGGTTTTGGGGATCCAAACTCTGGTTCTCATGCTTGTACAGCAAATGCTTTATTCACTGAGCCATCTCCCTAGTCAGTGAATTTTTATTTCTTCAAGTCTTTCTCCACTAAAGGGACCACTGAAATAAAAAATGATTTTATTCTATTTTTATTTATTTTTATTTTATATGTATGAGCATACTGCCTGAATGTATTTTAAAAAACGTGCATCCATGTTGTGCAATGCCTGTGTCAGAACAGGACATCAGATTCCCCTGGAACTGGAGTTACAGGTGGTTGTTAGCTGCCATGTGGGTGCTGGGAATAGAACCCTGGTCCTCTGCAAGAGCAGCTAGTACTCTTAGCTGCTGACCTTATTCTCTAGCCCCTAGTTATTTTAATTTTAAAATGTTATTATCATTATGTTTAAGTGGTGTGTGTGTGTTAGAGATGGGTGTGACTATAGCCACACATGTGCCCCCCGCAGTGTGTGGAGGTCAGGGGACAAATTTTGGGAGTAACAACTTTCTCCTCCCACCATGAGATTCAGGGATCAAACTCAAGTTATCATGGCTGTACATCAAGTGCTTTCACCCACCTGAGCAATCACTTCAGACATTTTTGTATAAAGTATTTTGATATGTTTCCCAGGCTGACCTCTAAACTGAAAAATCCTTCTGCCTCAGTCTCCCAAATGCTGGGATTATACACATGGCGCCACCATGCCTGGCTGGGTAAAGGACTTCTTGGAGAAATAGCTAATTCCAAAACACAGCAAAAAAGGTCCGAAGTGAACCTAAAACATCTTGTAACAGTTAAAAATACATTGAGGGTTGGGGGAGTGGAGAGATGGCTCAGTCGTAAAGTGTGTGTGCTGCTTTTCCAGGAGACCCAAGTTCAGTTCCCAACACCCAGGTCAGGCAACTCATCACCACTTGTAACTCCTCTGACAGCCTCCTCTGGCCTCTGTGAGCAAACACACACACACACACACACACACACACACACACAAATAAATAACATTAAAAAAACTATGCTCAGAGCTGAGGATATATCTCAGTGGTAGAGCAGAGAGAAGAAGCTCATATAGGTAAGCAATATTGACAGGGGACAACAATCAGTCTGAAGGGGCTCTCATTAGATTAAACACATCAGAATATCTGGCTAGGTGTGGTGGCACATGCCTTTATTCTAAGTACCTGGAGGCAGAGGCAGACAAAGTAATAGAAACAAAGCAAGGAGGAAATGCCCTATTTAGGGAGGGACATACAAGTATGCACCAGTGGAGGCCAGGAGACAGCCTCAGAGGCCATTCTCAGAGGACACTCATCTTTTTCCTTTTTTGGCAATAAGGTCTCTCACTTGCCTGGAACTTGCCAAGTAGACTACCCTAGCTGGTCAATGAGGCCCAGAGATCGTCCTGTCTCCGTGTCTCTAGCGCTGGAATTAGAAGCATACACTACCACCCCTTCCATTCTTGCAGGGTGCTTAGGTCCCTCAATAAGCACTTTACCAGCTGAGTCATCCCCCACAGCCCCTGGAATCTTTTCTATTTATATATACTAACAATTAATGTGATGCTTTTTCAACATTAATACCTTTATGTCAGTAACTTTTGTTCTATAACAACAAACCAACATGAATTTCTTTTTTTCCTCTCAATTTCATAGAAGTTATGCTCTTAACATGGGTCTTGGCAATCTCAGCCTCTAAGTTTCCTCTCTCTCTCTCTCTCTCTCTCT
>VZQC01001722.1:33440-65714 GCA_009823505.1 Rhizomys pruinosus | reverse complement strand
CGAAGAACTGAATAGAGCCTTCACAGAGGAGGAACTAGAGATGGTTGAGAAAAATCTTAAAAACTGTTCAGCGTCACTAATAATTAGGGAAATGCAAATTAAGACCATTCTAAGATATCATCTCACTTTGATAAGACTGGCCAGGATCAAGAAAATAAATGATATCAAGTGCCGGAGAGGTTGTGGGGAAAGGGGAATACTCATCCATTGCTGGTGGGAATGTAAACTTGTACAGGCACTATGGAAAGCAGTGTGGAGAACCCTTGGAAGACTCAAAATGAGCTTGCCATTTGACCCAGTCATACCACTCCTGGGTATATACCCACAAGACTCATCTTACTGCAGAAATACATACACAGGCCGGGCGTGGTGGCGCACGCCTTTAATCCTAGCACTTGGGAGGCAGAGGCAGGTGGATCTTTGTGAGTTCAAGGCCAGCCTGGTCTACAGAGTGAGTTCCAGGACAGCTGGGGCTACATAGAGACCCTGTCTCGAAAAGATCAAAAAAAAAACAAAAAAACTGGAATTAGCTTTTTTTCTTTTTTTTGTTTTTTTGTGACAGGGTCTCCCTGTAGACCCAGCTGGCCCGGAACTCACTATGTAGACTAGGCTGGCCTTGAACCCACAGAGATCAGCCTGCCTCTGCCTCCCTAGTGCTGGGATTAAAGGCATGCACTACCACGCCCAGCTGGAATTAGCTTTATAATCTTTATGTTTTAAGTTAAAATTTTAAAAATAGTTTAGGGGCTGGAGAGATGGCTCAGCGGTTAAGAGCGCCGACTGCTCTTGCAAAGGACCCAGGTCAATTCCTAGCACCCACCTGGCGGCTAAGAACCATCTTTAACTCCAGCTCCAGGGGAATCTGATGCCCTCTTCTGACCTCCTCAGCATTGCACAACTCGGGTGCACCAACCTACATGCAGACAGTACACTCATACGCATACAATAAAACATTAAAAAAAAACAGTTTTAAAATGTTACTTTAACCTGCCCTTTCAAGTGAAGTTCCTTTTTTCCCCAATTACTGTCTTATAACAATTCTCTTACTGAAAAATGGGGCCATTCAACTACCAAATTATTGAGTGGTTGAAACCCCAAAAGTCAAAATTAGACTTGAGTTGAGATTTCAATTATTTGACACTTATTTTATTATGACTGCTACTCAACTATAACTTCACCACAATGCACTATGGTAAAGCACAAAACCTCACTGATCCAGAAACCCCTCTTGGCCTCATTTGCAGAATTTCCCTACCCATGAGGACTTCAGAAGCAATCATTTCCTACCAGGCTGGGAAACAAAGACTGCACACCTGGAGATCAAAGCCAAACTAACAAAACATCAAGTCCCAAGACAATATTTTGTGCAGAAGGACTCTTGCCCAAAAGATAGTCATGAGAAGATGTATGCGGTTCACAACCCCAGTTTTTTCAATGCCAGGGATCCAACCTAGCGCTTCACTTATGCTAGGCAAGCAGTCCACTACTAAGCTACAGTGAGAGTCTATTCTTTAGAAATAAAATAATGCAGTGAAAATAATGAAAGCAAAGGGAACAATTCCGTACCATCTTTGCCTTTTTAAAATTTTCCACTGCGGGCTGGAGAGATGGCCTAGAGGTTAAGAGCGCCGACCGCTCTTACAGAGGACCTGGGTTCGATCCCCAGCACCCACATGGNAAAAAAAAAAAAAAAAAAAAGGTGAGAGTAGCCAAGCGTGGCAGCACTAGCCTTTAACCCAGCACTGGAGAGGCAAGGGTAGGTGGATCTGTGAATTAAGGCTAGCTGGGGCTACAGGGAGACCTAGCCTCAAAAAAAAAAAAAAAGCCAAATAAATAAATAAATAAATAATCCTTTTTAAAGTAATAAAACAATGTTACCTGGGCCAAGGGGCACACAAGCCTAATCCAGGCACTAGGAAGCAGAGGCAGGAAGAATAGAAGTTCAAGATCAACCTCTACTATGTATCACAGTCCCAGCCAGTCAGGGCTACAAAGGGGAATCCTACCTGGAAAAGAAAAGAAAAAAAAAAACCTAAAACAACAAAAGGTTACTCATGAGACTTTTGTACAAAGTTAGATGGGAGACAGAAGCACAAAGATCAAGTTCCAGGCCAGCAGACCATATAGTGAGACCCTATCTCAAAATAAGAAAGTGACTCTGTTATATAGAAAACCTAAGTCCAAAATCCTCCTGCAGGTTTTAAAATATTTTCAGTCCAACTTCACCTATTTTATAAACCCTTTAAGTTTTATGAGTCTGAAAATAGACTACATACATTCAGCTCCGGGGCTGTATTCAAACTAGCTAGCCTCCTTACCTACATGAATGTCCTTCCTTCTTCCAAGTTGCAAATGCATCCATCTCATACACCACACAGCCCACTTCCTCCAAGAACCTTCCAAGGTTTCTCTGTCACTAAAATTGCTCAATTCCCAAAGCATTTCTTTCTATTTCCTTTGGCACTTCACACTTCCCTCCTACCAGGGTTACTGTATTTGCTGTTCCTTCACCTACACAGGAGGAATTCACTCCCACATCATAGGCTTCTGGAGAACAAGAAACATAGCTGTTATTTAACCTCTCCTGTCTCCCCACAATGCTTCACTCAGTAAATAACAAACAGATATTCAAAATGCTCTGTAAATCTCACAAAGGTCACAACTGTAGCATTACTGCCTGGGAAGGCAACACAGTCCACAGGAGTGCTCACTGAAGGCTGGGCTTCAGAATGCTGCCACACTCACCTTTTTCTATCTACAGATAACTGTTTCCTAAGAATTTAGGTTATATTTGATAAAAGTGAGAGAGCAAGTTCTTTTCTATACTAAATATTATTATACCAAAAAGCATTAATAATACTATGCAAATTCTGTTTTTAAGGCAATTGTTTTGAAAGATTATACCTAACAGAAAGTCAACATCTATATGCAAAAAAAATTTACATGTACAAACAGGTTTGTTAGCACACTTTTAATCCCAGAACTCAGAAGGCAGAAACAGGAGGACCAACAAAAAGTTCAAGGCCAGCCTGTGTTATGTAGTGAGTTTCAGGGCAGCCAGGGCTACATAGTGAGATCCCATCTCAAAAGGAAAAAAGTACACAAATGATTCACTTCTATTTTTACTTAAAACCCCACATTCAACAATATTCACCAAATGCAAATGGATGCTGCTTCTTTAAGACAGACCTGAACATATACAAATGTATATACATCTATGCACACAGACAGATAGACAGACAGACATTGGTTGTTTGTTAGAAACAGAGTCTCATGTTGTCCAGGCAGGCATCAAACTTGATATGTAGCCGAGGATGACCCTGACCTTCTGACCCTCCTGTCTCCATTTCCCGAGTGCTAGAAGTGCTATGGCACTATGCATGCACCACCACACCTGGATCATGAGGTGCTGAGGGTTTATAAAACAAGTACTTAACTAGTTTATATACGGTGTCAGATACTAGAACTAAGGATCTAAGAACTAAAAGAAAGCCAAGATGTAATGGACATCTTTAATCCCAGTACTTGGGAGCCAGAGATAGGTGGCTCTCTGTGAGATGGAGGCCAGCCTGGTCTACATAGTAAGTTAAAGGTCTGCTGGGGCTACAAGGAGACCCTGTCACAAAAGCAAAACAAAACAAAATAATAATTAAAAAAAAAACTAAACGTACTCGACATTCCCAAGACTTGGTTGCCGGTAGCTTGATGAGGCCCGAAAGGGACGGGGGGGGGGGGGGGAACATGTGAGATCCAGGCAAAGAACCTGAGCAACAGCCAAAAAGAAGAGGGAGAAAGGCACACCCAGGAGGTGCATCAGGTAAGGCTACAAAATAGGTTTGAACCCCCTTGGTGGCACATGCCTTTAATCCCAGGGCGGGGGTGGACTTCTGTGAGTTCAAGGCCACCAGCTGGGACTATAACAGAGAAACTCTGTCTAAAACAAAAAAACAAAACAAAAAAAAAAAGACCAAAAAACAAAAGAAACAAATAACAACAACAACAACAAAATGAGTTTGGAGGGCAGAGGTGCAAAACAGAAGACATGAACAGGGTGACTGAAGGGCTAGAGTGACCTGTGAATGTGTCTCTCAAATCCTACAGATAAGGATACCAGTTCAGTGAACATGAAATATCCAGAACTTAGGTGCTGACTTCAGTGATTTCCATTATAACCTTAATAAAACAGTATATGCAACTAGTTACAAGTTCACTTTTAAAGATTTTTTTTTAGTTTTTTAAAAAATTTTATTTGTTTATCTTTTATGTGTATGAATGTACTGTCTGCATGTAGGTTTGTGTACCCGTGATGTGCAATGCCTCAGAGGTCAGAAGAGGTGTCAGATTCCCCTGGAACTAGAGTTCTCCTGGAATTGGAGTTACAGACGGTTCTCAGCTGCCATGTGGGTGCTGGGGATTGAACCCAGGTCCTCTGCAAGAGGATGGACAAGTTCACTTTTATAGCTCTTATGTAACTGTAAAAATAAAATTTTTAAAAATTAGATACAGGGGCTGGAGAGATGGCCTGGTGGTTAAGAGCGCGGACTGCTCTTGCAGAGGACCAGGGTTAGATCCCCAGCACCTACATGGCGGCTGAGAACCATTTTTAACTCCAGTTCCAGGGGAATCCGACACCCTCTTCTGACCTCCGTGGCATTGCACAACACGGGTGCACAAGCCTACATGCAGATAGTACATTCATACACATAGAAAATAAATAAAATTAAAAAAAATACATATAAATGTTTAAAAAATTTAGATACAAACTAAAGTTTAAAATAATAATGTAGTCAGGCGTGATGGTGCACGCCTTTAATCCTAGCACTCGGGAGGCAGAGACAAGCAAATCCTTGTGAGTTCAAGGCCAGCCTGGTCTACATAGCAAGTTCCAGAACAGCTGAGGCTACAGGGAGACCCTGTCTCGAAAAGACAAAAAAACAAAACAAAAAAAACAACAAAAAAAAACAACAACAATGTAACAGATGATTTTGTCCTGTAAAAACTAGACCAATATATTAACTATAGAAACATGTAGCTGATCTGGTTCTATTTTTACTTTACCTTTTGCAGTGCTAGGTTTCAGACAGGACCTTGCAAAAGCTAGGAAAGTACTCTACCACTGAGTTATACTCCCAGCCCTAGGTTCTATGTTTCTATAATTTAATTCTAATAATACTAATGTAGAAAATGAATAAATATGTTAAACAGATTTAACAACTGCAATCCTTTATAAACTAGTTCAAAGAAATGCAATCTTATGCTACCATATCAGCTTGTTGTCTGTTTATTGGTAGTAATGTCTTTGAAGGCAGTCTTGCTGGTCTAGACTGACCTAAACCTTACCATCTTCCTGGAATCTCATCCTCCCAATGTGTTATGATTATGGGCATGCCCCAAACCCAACCTTAGCTACTGATTATTGTTTTTTCTTCTTTTCAGAAAAGGTTTCATGTAACCCAAGCTGGCCTCGAACTTACTATGTAGACAAAGCTAGCTTTGAACTCCTTATTCTCCTGGCTCCACCTGCTAGGATGACAGGTATGCATCATAGAGCCTGACTAGCTGGCAGTCCTTAGATGATGTTAAGGGAAACAAACTGTTTCAAATTGCTTAACTCTAAAGACGAGCTACACTTCATACAGTGAAAACATGCTTCTGGACTTGACCTGCCTGTAATTATATGTATGGTGTTATGATCCAGTTTTACCTTTCCCCTGCTTAAACCACTGCAAAATCATTAATGTAATGTGTTAAAACAGGACAAACACAATAAATAACAAAATCTAAACATAGCAACAAAGTCCCAAGGGAGTATCAGGCTATTAAAGTCCTCCTTCTAGAAGTTCCATAAAGTTCATTAATGCCCATAACCCTCAATTATGAGTATTAGAGAAAATTTAAAAGCTACCAAAGAGTCTTTTCTTTTTCTTTCTTTTTCTTTTTTGAGACAGGGTTTCCCTATAGCTTAGCTGGTCTGGAAGTCAATATATACATCAGACTGGCCTTGATCTTACAGATCCCCCTGCCTCTGCCTTTACAGAGCTGGGACTAAAGGTTTAAGCCACCAAGTCCTGTCCTACTAAGGAGTTTTAAAGATGAGTTTGGTACTCATGCCTATAATCCCAGCATTCAGAAGGGTGGGGCAGGAGGACTGCTACAAATCTGAGGCCAGTAGCTCCAAGCCACCCTGGGCTACTACTGAGGGACTGTCTCAAAGAGAAAAAAAAAATGTGTGGATGGATGGGGGTGCGCACGTGCGTGTGCATGTGTGTGCGCACGTGCGTGTGTGCATGTGCATGCGTGTGCATGTGCATATGTGTGTGTATGTGCTAATAAAAACATTAAAAATAGTCAGGTATGGTGGCACATGCTTTTAATCCCAGCACTCTGGAAGCAGAGGCAGGAGGATCCCTGTGAGTTCAAGGCCAGCCTGGCTACATAGTGAGTTCCAGGACAGCTGGGGTTACAAGGAGACCGTGTCTCAAAAAAATGAAAAAACGTTAAAAATAAGCCATTTTAAAAAACAACAAAGAAAGGGTTTAAGAGCAGTGACTAAGATTTGCAATTTAAATGTAGAAATCATTCTGGTACAGAGCAGAATAAACTAGAAATAAGGAAGCAAATGAGGAGGCTGTCAGAATCATCTAAGAGGGAAATGAAGGCTTCACCTGTACAAGGTAACAACAGTAAAAATGTGATGATGGTGATGATGATGATGATGATGATGATGATGATGCAGATCATGTCAAAGAAGGGTTTGGACCCACAGATGTTAAAGAAGTAGAATCTTGGAGGCCAGACAGATTCAAACAGTACACAGGGACCAGGGACAATTTACAGGGAAAAGTGATGATGGTGGTAGTGTTCCCCATTCCAAGGAAGAACGGAATCTGGAGGTTGGTGAGGGCATTAAGAAATGGAAAGTTGGGGCTGGAGAGATGGCCTAGCAGTTAAGAGCGCCGACTGCTCTTACAGAGGGACCGGGGTTTGATCCCCAGCACCCACCTGGCGGCTGAGAACCGTCTTTAACTCCAGTTCCAGAGGAATCCGAAACCCTCTTCTCACCTCCTCGGCATTGCACAACATGGGTGCACAAACCTACATGTAGACAGTATATTCATACACGTGCAAAAATAATAAAATTGAAAAAATACTTAAAAAAATAAGTGGAAAGTTAATATGTACATGATGAGCACTTATAAGGACAATTTGATCAGTTTCTGACCTCATCTCAACCTCAGTTTTTCTGGAATCTCACTCCCCCATTCACATAAGTGAACTAAAAGCAGAGATGTGAGCCGGGCATGGTGGCACATACCTTTACCCTAGTACTCGGGAGGCAGAGCAGGCAGATCTGTGTGAGTTCAAGGCCAGCCTGGTCTACAGAGAACCACCATTTCCTGGCTAGATAGTAAATACCTTAGGCTTAGAAATCCAAAGAATCTGTTACTCAACTGTGTTGGTTTTTTTTTTTAATTTATTTATTATTTTGTATGTGTATGAGTGTACTGTCTGCATGTAGGTTGGTGCACCCATGTCATGCAATGCGCAGAGGTCAGAAGAGGGTGTCGGATTCCCCTGGAACTGGAGTTAAAGACGGTTATTAGCCACCATGTGGATGCTGGGAATCGAAACTGGGTCCTCTATAAGATTAGTCAGCGCTCTTAACCACTGAGCTATCTCTCCAGCCCTCAACTGTGTTCTTGCAGCAGCAAAACCAGCCCTACACAATACATAAACAAATGGATGTAGTGAATTTCAATAGAATCTTATTTTTGAACACTGAAATCTGAGTTCCCAATAATATCTTGTTAGCCCAAAGCAAAAACACTCTTTTGACTCTTTCCTACTATTTAAAAATACAAAACAAAATAAAAATACAAAAGTCATTCTTACCCTATAGGCTGCACAAAAACAGGCAGCAGGTTCCATTGGTTCTATGGGCCATAGGTCATGACCCTTGTTCCAAGGTAGCATGGAGCTACTCTCACCTAAACTTTCCAAAGTACCCTCTTGGTATTAATCTTTTTTGAATTTTAATTATTTTTATTTTATGTGTATGAATATATTGCCTGCATGTGAGTGCACCCATGTTGTACAATGCCCATGGACATCAGAAGAGGGCGCTGGATCCCCTGGAACTAGAGCTATGGACAGTTGTTAGCCACCACGTGGGTGCTGAGGGTTGAACCTGAGTCATCTGCAAAAGCTGCCAGTGTTCTTAACTGATAAGCCATATCTCCAGGCCCCTTAATGTTAATCTCAATGTAACACAAAGACAAGGAAAATCTCTCAGTGGACAGAACAGAAAAACTTCATTTGGCTAACCAAAGAATTCACTCCATTTTCAAGGATGTCAATAAACTTGCTGATTACATCATTTATTTTTACTACTGTGTGCCCAGTTAAGATGAAGATCAGTTTACATTTTAGAATAATAATACCTTCTCCCTCCCCTCATAGGAATCTGCTTTCAGAGATGTGAAGGTAACTCGATGGAAGGAGGACCTACCTATCATACATAAAGCCCAATTCAACTTCCAACACTGCAAAACAAAAGCAATTAATTTTATTTCCACTATGTTTCAGCTATGTTAAAAGATAATTACTCTTGCCGGGCGTGGTGGCGCACGCCTTTAATCCTAGCACTTGGGAGGCAGAGGCAGGCGGATCTTTGTGAGTTCAAGGCCAGCCTGGTCTACAGAGTGAGTTCCAGGACAGCTGGGGCTACAGGGAGACCCTGTCTCAAAAAGACAAAAAAAAAAGATAATTACTCTTAGTATTTAACCTACAGTTTTCAGACTTGTGATTAAGGGTACATCAGCATTAACATCAGTACTTAGAAGGTAGTAACTCTGGATGTGGTTGCTAAATATAAAATTGGGTAATATCTCACAGAATAAATGAAGAAGGTTGCTGATATATATATATATATATCAAATTTAATATCAGTACTATGTATGTGTACTAAATAGACACAGGATAAAAGGGATAGAATATACCTTTCACTCCATTTCTTACAGGTGATTTTGCAAATAAAGTCTGTTATTTATAAGGCATATGGTAACTAAAGTAGATGGTCTGGAGGTAGACATACAACCTGAAGAGTCCCTTTCCTAGGATTTGAGGCTGGGAGTCAGGCCCATTCTCTCTGTGATGACAGAAGACCTCAGATTTTAAATTCAGAAGACTTAGCAAGTATTCAATTTGGCCTGCAACAACAGAGAGCTAAGTACAGCTCACAAGACAGAGGACAGTGAAGCCCTGAAGAGACATTCTTGAGTTCTCTCATCCTCCTGTGGCTCAACATTTTTCTTAGAATTCTCAGGACACTCAAAATGTTTCCAAAAAATTCCTCCTTTGTCTTTAGGTATGTCTCAATCTCCTAACTAACGAGCCTACTGGAAAACCTACAGGAGTACTCGGTTACATGAAAGCATCCTAGTGCTCACAAGAAACTAACTTAGAAGATGACAGATATTGCAGGGCATGGTGGCTCAAGCCTTTAATCCTAGCACTTGGGAGGCAGAGGCAGGCGGAGTTCAAGGCCAGCCTGGTACAGAGTGAGGTCCAGGACAGCTGGGGCTACAGGGAGACCCTGTCTCGAAAAGACCTAAAAAAAAAAAAGATGACAGATATTTTACATTGGATATAGCTGTACCTCAAAGGCTCTTGTGCAAAGGCTTGATTCCTAGTCTGTTGCTGTGTATGGTAGATGCTTTAGAAGGCAGGGCCGGGGCTGGAGAGATGGCCTAGTGGTTAAGAGCGCCGACTGCTCTTACAGAGGACCCGGGTTAGATCCCCAGCACCCACATGGCAGCTAAAAACCATCTTTAACTCCAGTTCCAGGGGAATCTGACACCCTCTTCTGACCTCCGTGGCATTGCACCACATGGGTGCACAAACCTACATGCAGACAGTACATTCATACACATACAAAAATAAATAAATTTAAAAAAAAAGAAAAAAGAAAACAGATGGGTAAGAGACCGGCAAGGATTAAAAGAAAAAAATAGAAGGCAGGGCCTCGTGAAAGTAAATTAGGACAATGAGGGTGCAGCCCGGAAGGGGCCACTGATGCTCCGGTCAGCCTCTGTGGGTCTGCCACGGTTCCTTTCTCTCTCCTTCCCTTCTTCTCTTTCATGGCTCCCATGAGGCGAACTGTTTCCTCCATCATTACCTTTCACTATGATGTGCTCCCTTATCACAGTCCCCAAAACAAAAAGAGGCTTACAAGTAAACCAGCCCTGAAACTTTTGAAACCCTGAACCAAAATAAGCATTTCTTCTTTCTAGTTTAACTCAAATGTTTTGTAACATTTGTAACATTGGAAAGATAACAGTAGCCAAAGAAATTAAAAAGGCCATGATCAATTCAAAAGATTAAGTGAGGGCCAGGTTAAACTCCAAGGCTACTAAAATAAAAAAATTAAGAGTTTGCAAAGGAACAATAATATCCAGTAGAAAGACAAGGCAGAGGCAGTCACAGAAGTCAAGAAGAGGGGGCCTAAAGAGACAGCTCAATGGCAAAAAGCACTAGCTATTCTTACAGATGACCCAGGTTTGGTTCCCAGCACCCACATGGCAGTAATAACCATGGGTTAATTCCAGTTCCAGGGGATCCAATGCCCTCTTCTGACCTCTGTGAGCATTACACATACAGGTGCACTTACATGCATGCAGGCAAAATACTCATATGCATAAAATAAATATATTTTTTAAAGTCAAGGAAGAGCCGGGCGTGGTGGCGCACGCCTTTAATCCTAGCACTTGGGAGGCAGAGGCAGGCGGATCTTTGTGAGTTCAAGGCCAGCCTGGTCTACAGAGCGAGTTCCAGGACAGCTGGGGCTACAGGGAGACCCTGTCTCAAAAAGACAAAAAAAAAAAAACAAAAGTCAAGGAAGAAAACAGTGTCAAGGAAAATAGTTCATAACATCAAATATAGAAAGAAGTATAGGACTAAGAATGACCATACAATTCAGCAACACGGAGGTTACAGGTGGCCTTGGAAGGATGAAGGTTCAAGAAAGAATAAGAAGCAAGACACTGACTAGTCTGCCCATTAAAAAAACAAAACAAAACAAAAAAACAGTGGGGCATGGGGATATACACCTGCAATTCCCAGAATTTAAGAGACAGGAAGATTAGGAGTTCAAGGTTGCCCTCAGCTATAGATAAGTTCACAGCCAGCCTGGGTAGCATGAGACCCTGTCTCAAAAAGCCACAAAAATAAACAAAAGAAAAAAAAAAAAAAAATTAAAGTAAAATAAAATCTGTCTAACAAAACTAATATTTATAAAAAAAAAAACCCACAGGGGCAGATGAACATATTACATGTAAATTAAAATCCAGACTGAAATTTCAAAGGGACAAAAACCTGGTTTCTTCAATAAAACTGCAAAACTGTATAGAAATAATGGCAAAAAGATGCAAGGAAATCTATATTTAAAACCTACCGGCACGGGCATGGTGGCGCACCTAAGGTCAGTGCATGGGGGCAGAGCAAGGCAGGTGTATCTCTGTGTGTTTCAAGGCCAGCCTGGTGTACGGAGTGAGTCCAGGGACGCTGGCTATAGGGGACCCTTTCTCAAAAGACCAAAAAAAAAAAAAAAAAAAAACTACCCAAACTAGCTGGTAGAGATGGCTCGCCAGTTAAGGACACAATTCCTCTTCCAGAGGACCTGTGGTTCTCTCCCCACACCACACATGTTGGTCTAACAACCGTCATCTAACTCCAGTTTTCCAGGGATTTGATGCCTTCTTCGGACCTCTGCGGGCATTCCATGACACGTTGTTTGCACTTACATTCAGTGTATCAATTCAATCACGGGCTGGAGAGATGGCATAGCGGTTAAGAGCTCCGACCGCTCTTTACAAAGGACCCGGGTTCAATCCCCAGCACCACCTGGTGGCCGAGAGGAAACCGTCTGAAACTACCAATTCAGGAGAATTCCAGTCAGGGGAACCGGAGACCCTCTTCTGACCTCGAGGCACTGCACGACACGGTGTGCACAAACTTGCATGCAGACAATACATTCATACACATACAGAAATAAATTAAAATAAAATCATAATAAAAATAATCTCACAGCACATACATCAATGAATAATAATGGCTGAAGAGAAAGATAGCCGAAGCGGTTAAGAGCTCCAACTGCTCTTGCAGAGGATCCGTACAATCCCAGCACCCACATGGCGGCTACTGAGAACCATCTGTAACTCCAATTCAGAGAACTCCCAGTTCCAGGGGAATCTGAGACCCTCTTCGACCTCCACGGCAGTGGCCATGACACGGAGCACACCTACATGCAGACAGTTACATTCATAGCAGCATAGAAAATAAATAAAAAAATTATACAAATATTTATATATATAGATAAAAATAACATATTGCTGGTTGTGAGTGCGTGCATCTTTAATCCCAGCATTCAGAAGCAGAGGCGAGTGGCGTCTCTATGAGTTCAAAGCCAGTCGGTCTACGTAGTAGATCCAGGGACGCTGGGGCTACAGGGAGACCTCCTGTCTCAAAAAAATAAAAATCAATAATATAAAAAAAACCACTACACAAGTTAAACAATTGCCGGTGGTTCAGATCTGTAATCCCAGCATCTGACAGAAATAAGAATTCAAAGCCAGCCCCAGCTATACATCTAGTTTGAGGACAGCCTGGGCTACATAAGAGCCTGTCTCAGGTAATTCCAATTTAAAACACTTTAGAATATTATGGATATTAATAATGAGTTTAGTTGGCCCTACCACTTTCTGTATGTCATAACACTAAAATTCTCAAAAAGCAGACAGGCATCCTGGTCCACATCTATAACCCACGCACTATAACTCAAGAGGCTAAGGCAGGAGAATCGCTGCAAGTTTAAGACCAGATCTGGCCGGGGTGGTGAATGCACTCCTTAATCCCGCACGCGGGAGGCAGAGAAGGCGGATCTTTGTGAGTTCAAGGCCAGCTGTCCTGGAACTCACAGAGTGGTTCCAGGACAGCTGGGGCTCAGGAAAACCCTTCTGTCTCGAAAACACCTAAAAAAAAAAAAAAAAAAAAAAAAAAAAAAAAGACCAGATCTACATAGCAAGATCCTGTCTCTAATTAATTAATTAATTAATTAATCAATCAATCTAATCTCAAGATGTGATTCAGATGATCAGGCAAAGGTTAATGACTGGGACATTTATTATTGCTACTCCAGGTACTAGAGAGAGAGTATCACTTCAAACAAATGGTTATAGAATTGAACTAATGAGTAGGGGTAGTTTTCTTAAACCAAAAGAAAACAGCAGCAAGGTAACAACTAGTTAATTTAGCTGTATAACTACATAATCTTTACTCACTCTCTACACTGTATTTCACATTAACTGAGCCGGCCAAACACCCTCCCAGAAATTAAATATAATTGTTCCATCTTATCAGAAGAAATGAAAACGGAAATGGTAAAAATAAAATGACTGAGGAAAGCTGGAAACCTTTACATTATATAGGATGTCTGTAGAACAGAGATAAAGCAAAAAATAAAGCCTATGCTAATCATGGCAGAGCATATACTTGTAATGGCCAAGCAACCTTAAATCAAAGGAGGAGGATCACTCAAGTTTGCTGCTTGGCTGCATAGTGAGACTGTCTCAATAAATAAATAATAAATATAAATAAACAAATAAATAAATAAACCTAAGCATCAATTTTCATAGTTCACATTGCATTTCTGGATTCAGGTTATACCCTCAATACTTTAAACTTTATGAAAATTTTTATTTTATGAAAGGTACTACAAATAAAAGGGAAGGATTCATACATTTTGGACTCCATTCTAAGCCAGTGTAGATGGCCAAAAAGAAGAAATACCTGTTTTCTTTGTTCCTCTCAGGCACACATAAAACCATGACTTTTACCTTACCCCCTCAAAAAAGGTAAGATGCATAACTTGTAGGAAGCTTCAACTTCTCTATCACTGAAGCTGATACCATATTTTCCCCTTTCAAATACTGATCACTTGCTCATATAACTAGATTATCTGTGAAATCTTAGCTTGGATATGATTTTCAATTTCAAAATATGATCACATTCAAATTCAGTCTAGCAACTGCACAAAATACTGGGAGGGTAAAAAGCAGGGTAAAGACTTACAGATACTGCAACAGGCCTTTTAAGAAAACCGTAACATTAATTGTATTAAAGGTACATTAACTGTTCAAAAAGGGTACAGTAACTTGGGCACAGAAGGAGTCTGAATGTTCAAATCTGACAAGTAGAAAGTTCACCGAAATGAAACATTCTATTTTTAGAAATTTTTTATTTCAAAGCTTCACTAAAGCACTTCAGAGTTACTTTTACACCTCAAAATTGTAGAGCACGTTCCAAACAACACAGCTAAGGTCTTTTCCCCCAAGAAAATAGTAAAGGTTTCCTTTTTCAGTCACCCTACCAAGTCCCCACTTGAAGCAAAATCTTACTTAAATAAAATGTATCCAATGTTCCTTCAGAGCTAACAAAAATCAACCTTAAGTGAACCAAACTGACAACCGCTGATATTTAAAGAGGACCTGGGTTCGATCTCCAACACCCACATGGCGGCTAAGAACCGTCTGTAACTCCAATTCCAGGAGAACTCCAGTTCCAGGGGAATCCAAGACCCTTTTCTGACCTCAGCGGCATTGCACGACATGGGTGTCCAAACCTACATGCAGACATTCATACACATACAAAAAACAAACAAACAAAAAAAACCCTGCTTCTCAGTAAGCACACTATGAAAGAATTTAAAAATAACTTTTAAGGATTTTTGTTTGTTTGGAGACCACCAAGAAATGCAGTCATGAACAAGGAAGATAAACATGGGAGAGTTGAGGAAGCAAGCTTTGTGGAAAACCAAGAGCCCACTGGCCAACACCTCTTCATGCATATATGACCAAAGATGAAGATTCCGGGCAGACTAAGTTCACAAAAGCTTTTCATCAAATCTCAAATTAAGAACGTCCTCGTCAATATTTCAATTTTGATAAGTGAAAAGGACAGTCAAACAAAGCTTCGTCGAATCAATATGGACACAAAGCTGTAAGCTTTTCACAATCTGAGCCCCCCGTACCCCCGCAAAAAAGAAGCACACATTTCCAGTGTCACACAAACAGCCTATTCATGGGCACCTAGAGCAAAGATTCCGTGAGGGAGAAGCCCGGCTCTGCTGGATGAGGAGGCCAGCTTCAGCTTAAAGTCGCAGAGTGCTGAGAATAGGCAGGATTCCGACTCGAAACTGACGAAACTCAGAGAACCCTCCATAGAACTCTCTCGTCTTCGTTTAGAACTCCACACACGCATTTCAGATGTGAACTCCCAACTCCCCCAGAAAAGTGCTGCTTGTGAGCCCCCCCAAAACTCCCAAACCCCACCGTCAACTCCCCCCGAGTGGAAGAACACCAAAGTGGAAGGAACAAAGCACTGACGTCAATTACGAGATTAACCCTGAGCACGGGCAGCTGGAGGCAAGGCCTAGACATCCACATCGCAGCCCGAGAACTCGGGGCTCCCCGTGGGAGGAGGGGCTGAGGCTCCCAGGCGCCCCTCTTCCGCTCACCCCCCCATCCATGGTCCAGGACGGAAATTTCCCCTTTCTTCTTCAGAGGAGGGGGAGCTGGGCGAACGGGGGGGAGGTGCGCAGGATCGCGAGAAGGCAGCGAGAGCTGCGGGGTGCTGCCCAGGGCCCGGCCCGTTTTCCCTTCCACTAGGAATCACTCGACACGGATAAAGGGCTCCGAAGTGGGCCCGAAGCGCCGCCCGCAGATCCCCGGCCAGCCAGGGAAGAAGGCACGCAGGGAAGAGAGGCAGCGAGAAGACGGGCTAGCCTCGGAAACACCCTCTCAGAAAGCCTTTCGGCGATGGGCAGGGACGGCGATGCCAAGCCCAGAGACCCCGCCCCGGGGTCTCCGTCGCCCCGTCGCCTCCCCGGGTCGCGTCGGCCCGTCAGCCCGGCTGTCAGGCGGGCGGGGGTGCGGCTCTTCTCACCTCCAGTCCCGGCTCCGCTAGGCCCGAACCATTCTCCGGCCGCGGCTGCGCCTGCACCGTCAGTGGACGCGCATCGGGGCCCCGGCGAGGGGCTGAGGCGGCGGCTCGGGAGGCCTGGCACGGTGGACACGGCCGCGCCTCACTCGGCCGAGGTCCCGCCCCGCTCCATGACGGCCGGGCCGAGCCCGGGACGGCTGGCTGAGGCTGTGTGCGCGCTCCGAGCTTTCGGGCCACAGCCACCGCCGCGCCAGCTAGAAGCGCCCCAGCCCGGCAAGCTGGCTCACCCGCTGGCCACCCAGCACAGCCCGCTGGCCCCTCTCCTGCAGCCCATCTGGCGGAGCGGCGGCGGCGGCGGCGGAGGCAGGAGAATGGCATCCGAACTGGCCATGAACAACTCCGACCTGCCCACCAGTCCCCTGGCCATGGAATATGTTAATGACTTCGATCTGATGAAGTTTGAAGTGAAAAAGGAACCGGTGGAGACCGACCGCATCATCAGCCAGTGCGGCCGTCTCATCGCCGGGGGCTCGCTGTCCTCCACCCCCATGAGCACGCCCTGCAGCTCGGTGCCCCCTTCCCCCAGCTTCTCGGCTCCCAGCCCGGGCTCGGGCAGCGAGCAGAAGGCGCACCTGGAAGACTACTACTGGATGACCGGCTACCCGCAGCAGCTCAACCCCGAGGCGCTGGGCTTCAGCCCCGAGGACGCGGTCGAGGCTCTCATCAGCAACAGCCACCAGCTCCAGGGCGGCTTCGATGGCTACGCGCGCGGGGCGCAGCAGCTGGCCGCGGCCGCCGGGGCCGGCGCCGGCGCCTCCCTGGGCGGCAGCGGCGAGGAGATGGGCCCCGCCGCCGCCGTGGTGTCCGCCGTCATCGCCGCGGCCGCCGCGCAGAGCGGCGCGGGCCCGCACTACCATCACCATCACNCCCTGGGCACCGAGATCCCCGCCCCGTCCGCTGGGGGCGGCGGCGGCGGCGACTGCTCGGCTCCTCAGCCAGCCCAGGGCCTGACGCAGTGGCAGTGTGGCCCACGTGACCGCGGCCGGGCGGTGGCGGCGCGTCACATGGTGTGGCCGCGCCCCTCCCGCGGGCTGTCAAGGGGGCAGCGGGCCCAAGGCGGCGCCCGCGGGTCTGACGTGCGTGCGCTGCCCGGCTGCTGGTCTCCGAAGGACGTCCGGGGGCAGCAGCACAGGCTGCAGAGGGCCGGGCGGACGGACGGACGGACGGACGGGGCCCCGGCACACGCCCTCCTGCGCAGCCCGCTAGGGAGTCGCTCCGGGCGGGGCGCAGCCGGCTCCACCGGTTCTGCTGCGCAGGTGACGGCCGAGCCCGAACCCGGAGCCCCGAGCCCGGCGGCCTCTGCAGCCCAGGCCGGGGAAGGATGACGTGGCGGTCCGCAGGACTCAGCTCGCTGCGCCGCACGTAGCCGCGCTCGCTCGCTCGGCCGCCCGCCCACCCACAGCTCCCGAGCATTGTTGCTTGTTGTTGCTTTCGCCACTGACTGCTCTTGAAGCCGAGTGTCATGGCGCATTCCCAGCCCTGGGGCGGCTGAGGCTGGAGAGTCGCCATGCATTAAGGCCTCTGTGCTACGTAGCAGAACATGTCAAGCACGGAGTGTTTTTGCTGCTGATAAAGCTCCTGAAGCCGGTGTCATGGCGCACGCTTTCAGTCCCAGCCCTGAGAAGGCTGAGGCTGGAAGGCGGCTGTTAGCCTCTGACAGAGGCCTTGCATTCAAGCTACTGTGCTGCGTACCAAAACAGTCTTGAAAACCAGGCTTCACCTCTTCATATCCTAGCAGTCGAGACAAGCCATAATTGATTCGAAATTAGTGATTAGATGAGACACGAGGTTTTTTGGTCTTCTTGAGACATCTGGCCTGGAACTTGGTAGGTGGAACAGGCTGTCCTCCATCTCAGAGACCCACCTGCCTCTACCTCCCAAATGCTGGGATTAAAGACATGTGTCACTACACCCAGTCTTTAGTTATTTGTTAGTGTGTTTTTGTTTTGTTTTTTATAAAGACAGGGTCTCCCTGTAACCCCAGCTGGCTTAGAACTCCTTATATGGGACTGGAGAGATGGCTCAGAGGTTAAGAGTTGCAGAAGACCAGGTTTCGATTCTCAGCACCCACAGGGCGGCTAAAAACCAGTTCCAGGGGAAGCCTATGCCTCCTCCTTTCTTCTACCAGCATTACACAATACGGGTGCACTTAGACACTTGCAGGCAATATGCTCATACACATAAAAATAACAATATTTGTCGGGCGTGATGGTGCACACCTTTAATCCCAGCACTTGGGAGGCAGAGGCAGGTGGATCTCTGTGAGTTCAAGTCCAGCCTGGTCTATAAAGTGAGCTCCAGGCCAGCTGGAACTAAACGGAGACCCTGTCTCAAAAAGACAAAAAAAAGTTCTTTAAAAAATTTTTTTTTGAGCCAGGTGTGATGGAACCCATCTTTAATCCCAGTACTCTAGAGGTAGAGGTAGGCCGGTCTCTGTGAGCTCAAAGCCAGCCTGGTCTACATTGTAAGTTCCAGGCCAGCTGAGGTTAAGAGGAGACCCCATCTCAAAAAAACAAAACAAAAAAATCTGGTCAGGTGTGGTGACCCATACCAGTAATTCTAGCACTTGGGAGGTAGAGACAGTGAGATCTCTGTGAGCTTAAGGACAGCCTGGTCTACACAGCAAGTTTTAGGTCAACTTGAGCTACATAGTGAGATCCTGTCTTTAAAAAAAGAAAGAAAGAAAAAGGCTGGAGAGATGGCTCAGCGGTTAAGAGCACCAATTGTTCTTGCACAGGACCCGGCTTCTATTCCTAGCACCCACAAGGCAGCTAAGAACTGTCTTTAAGCCGAGCATGGTAGCACACGCCTTTGATCCTAGCATTCGAGAGGCAGAGGCAGGAGGATCTCTGTGGGTTCAAGGCCAGCCTGGTCTACAGAATGAGTTCCAGCCAGCTGGGTCTATAGGGAGACCCTGTCTCAAAAAGACAAAAAAAAAAAAAAAAAAGCTGGGCAGGGTGGCACATGCCTTTAATCCCAGTATGTATTCAGGAGGCAGAGGCAGGCAAATCTGAGTTCTAGGCCAACCTGGTCTATATAGTAAGACCCTCTCTCAAAAAAGGGTGTGTGGTGTGTGTGTGTGTGAATTTTTTTTTACTGCTGGATATGGTGGTATACCCCTTTCATCTCAGCAGTTGGGAGGCAGAAGCACAGAGATCTCTGTGAGTTCAAGGCTAGCTTGGTCTGTATAGCCAGTTCCAGGTCAGCTGGAGCTACAGAGATACCCTGTCTCAAACAAAAAGATTTTTTATTATGTTTATTATTTGGGGAGGTGTAGGCATACTCATGCCATGGTACACATGCGGAGGACACTTGGGTGAGTCTGTTCTCCCCTTCTCCTGTGGGTCACCAGGATGAAGCTCCAGTCACCAGGCTTGGGGACACGCTCCATTACCCACTGAGCCATCTCACTGACCCATAATGACTTAGGGACTTGCTCCATTACCCACTGAGCCATCTCACTGACCCATAATGACTTATTTTCTCATTTTTATGATAACTTATTTTGAGCATGACTCGTATTTTTTCTGCATATAAATTAAAAGTCTTTGTCTTTGTTCTGTTCTATGGCACCAGGTACTGGACATGGGGTCTTGGATTAGGCAGATCCCTACTACCTAAACTACAACCCTAGACCTAGAAGTCTATTTTTTTTTTTTTTTGTATTTTTGAGACAGGGTCTCCCTTTAGTCCCAGCTGGCCTGGAACTTGCTCTGTAGACCAGGCTGACTTTGAACTCACAGAGATCCGCCTGCCTCTGCCTCCCAAGTGCTAGGATTAAAGGCATGCACCACCATGCCCAGCAGAAGTCTTATTTTTTTAAGATTTATTATTATTTTGTACGTATGTGGGAGAAGGGGTATGCAGATGTGCATGCGGATGCCCTGGAGGCAGAAGAGGGAATCAGACCCCTGGGAGGTAAAATTACCGGCAGTTGGTGAGCCCACTAGAGTTGGTGCTAGGAATTGACCTCAGCAGTTGTGAGCTGTTCCAGTGTTGGTGCTAGGAATGGAACTCAGGTCTTTTTCAAGAGCCGCAAGCAGTTGCAAATGCTGAGCTATATCTCCAATCCCAAGAAATCTATTCATGTAGGCTGAAGAAGTAGCTTAGCAGTGGAGCCCTTGCCTACCACGCATGAGGCTTTGAGTCCTATCCCCAGCAACTCTTGGCAGGAAAACTTACTAATGCAAATTCAGAATGCATTGTGAGATAATAGAGTGAAAAGTATTGGGTCTGGCAAGATGTCTCAGCACCTAAAGTTGCCTGCCACAGAAGCCTGGCAACCTGAGTTCAATCCCTGGAAGGTACAAAAAGTGGAAGGAGAGAACCAATTCCACAAAGTTGTCCTCTGACCTCCATGTGGACATAATGGTACATGCTCCCACACAGCATACATACAGCATACACACACTCACACACACACACACACACACACACACGACCTCCATGTGGACATAATGGTACATACTCCCACACAGCATACAGCATACACACACACACACGACCTCCATGTGGACATAATGGTACATACTCCCACACAGCATACAGCATACACACACACACACACACATGACCTCCATATGGACATAATGGTACATGCTCCCACATAGCATACATACAGCACACACACACACACACACACCACTATGATAGAAAAGACTCTCAAGCTGTGTGCACATGCATATAATCCCAGCTTCATGGAAGACTGAAGCAGGATTGCAAGTTCAGGTACTTCCTGGGCTACACAGCAAATTGGAGGCCAGCTCTAGTAACAGCAAAATCCTGTCTCAAATTTTTAAAAACAAAAAAGGGAGGGGTTGGGAAGGGTGATAAATTAGTTACTATTCTTATTGCTGCGAGGAAATAAGCAACTTAAGAGAGGAAGTGTTTACCTTGGCTTATAGTTTGAGACAGTCCATGTTGGCCAGGAAAGATATAGTGGCAGGATCCGAAGGGAATTTGTTCACAACTGGGCAGATCGAGAGGCAGAGAGAGAGAAATCCTGTGCTCAGCTGTCTTTCTAACGTTTCTCTTTCTATTTAATCTGGCACCTGAACCCATGTGCCAACCACATTCAGGACAGAGCTTGCCCCTCTGTTAATCATCTCTAGAAATATCAGACATAGACACTCCCAAAGGTGTGCCTCACTAATGCCTTAGGTGTTTCTTAATCCAATCAGATTGACAGAATTAATCATCATATCCTGGTGTGGTGGTACACACCTATAATCCTGGGGCTTGGGAAACAGAGTCTCCTTTAGCCCAGGCTAGCCTAAAGCAGGTGGATCCTTTATAATGATGGTTTGGATACTGGAGAGGTCCAGTATCCAATAAGCAATTAAAAGGATTATCCCCTTTGTAAGTTTTTTTTTTTTTTTTTTTTTTTTCCTCGTGTAAGAGACGGTGGCGCCTCTTAACCGTCTATGGGCCATACTCTCCAGCCCCCTCTTTCCACCACACCTGAAAAAACTGAATATGGAATCCCAGTGACACACGATTGTGGAAGGAGAGTACTGCTCACAACAGTTGATCTCTGACCCACACACATACCTACAAATAAAAATAATGAAGAAATGGAAATTGTTTAATACTATAAAGAGCTGAGGTTGCGCCAAGATGGTGCAACAGTTAAAGGCACCTGCCAAGCTGACAACATTACGTTCAATCCTCCGGCCACATGGTAGAACGAGAAACTGACTCCCCAAGCTTGTTTTTGTCTCTGATCTACAAGCAACACCACCCCACACCCACACACACACACTGGGCAAGTGGTGCAAAGTTTGAGCTTTAATCCAGCACATTCAGAAAGGTCCAAGGAAAGGGGCTGGCGAGATGCTCAGTTGTTAAGAGCACCAAACTGTCTTGCAAGGACCACAGGTTGATTCCGGTAGCTCCACATGTAGTGGTAAGAAACTGTCCTTAGGACTCGGCGTGGTTTTGACCCTTCTATTTATTTTATTTTATTTTTTATTTTTATGGTTTTGTCTTTTCGAGACAGGGTCTCCCTGTGCCCCAAGCTGTCCTGGAACTCATCTGTAGACCAGGCTGGCCTTGAACTCACAAAGATCTGCTGCACCCCTTTAATCCTAGCACTTCGAGGCAGAGCCAGGCAGATTTCTGTGAGTTCAGGCCCAGCCTGTTCAAGTATGAGTTTCCAGGACAGCTGGGGCTACAGGGAAACCTGAGGTCTTGAGGCCAGCCTGTTCGAAATAGTGAGTTCCAAGCTAGCCGGGGCTACACAGTGAGACCCTATCTCACTGTGTAACAAAACAAAACAAAACAAAACAACAACAACAAAAAAAAAACAACAGAAAAAAGTGGGGAAACTAAGAGGAAAAACATTCGTTTTCCAAAGATAAATCAGCATCTAGAAAACATAGATTCTTAAAAACCTAAACAGCAATGCGTGGGGTGTTCAATTGGGTTGCATACGGGCAAGTGATCTTCTGGTAAGTTCAAGTCCATACTGGCTACATAGTGAGTTCCCGGACCATGGGGCTACAGGGAATTCAAAAAAAGACAACAAAAAAAAAAGACAAAACAACAACAACCAAACAAACTTCCATGAACAACTTTATCCACCAAAATTTTTATGACCTTAAATTCTAGATATCCACTGGAGAAAAGGGGGTTCAGGTCTAAAGATCGAGGCTTCGGTTTTAGCTCAGAAGCCAGAAACAGATCTCCATCTGTTTAGCCAGCAAATAGGAGTGAACAACAGCAGCGAAGCAGTAGGAAAGAAACCAGCCAGTGTGACAGTCTGGACAAAAGAGAGAGAGTTCAGGGGACTGGGAGGGAAAAGGAACCCCTCACCCCAGTGTGGCCAAAGTCTCTGACAGGCTGAGGATCAACTCTGGTGGAATTAATAAAATTCAGTCTGAAGTTTGTCTATATAGATGATGAAAATTCTGTTTTTTTTTTCTAGAGGAGTTGGATTTCCCTGTGTAGCCTGGCTTAGCCTGGAACTCACTGTGTAGGACCAGGCTGGCCTTTGAATCACGAGATATATGCCTGCCTCTGTCTCTCAAGTACTTGGGATTTTATAAGATGTTTGTGGCACTATCCTGGCCCTACAGTTATCTCTATTAAAAAATTTTTTTGGTCAGGTTTAAACTTGGGTCTGGAGAGTGAGGTCATGGATAAGAGCACTGGTTTTCTTTTTTTTTTCCTGCCTTGTTTTTTTTTTTTTTTTTTTGAGGACAGGGGTCTCCCTGTAGCCCCCCACCTGTCCTGGAACTCACTCTGTCGACAGGCTGGCCTTGAACTCACAGAGATCCAGGCCTTGCCTCCCACGTGCTAGGATTAAAGGCTTGCGCACCAAGCCGGCACTGGTTTGTTCTTACAGAAGACCCGTTGGGGTTCAATCCCAGCATCTCATGCAAGCTAACACACTGTTCTTGTAACTCCATTTCCAGGAATCTAATACCCTCTCGGTCCCTCCTCAGGCAATTGCACGGCACCATGGGCCACTTAAAAATATGCAGACCATGAAAAAAAATCCAAAATAAAGAAAATAAAAATAAAAAATAAGAGTTTAAACCTTATTCAGATTTTTAGCTGTTTAAAACTTGAATATTTTCTGAAAAAAAAAATCGCACAAACAAGATGAAAAGTTAACGTGACCCTACCATCACGAGGGTCTTCAGACCCGTGGGTGTGGTTTATCTCACCAGCCTATACCCATTGAGTACACCTCAGAAACCAACCTAAAAGTTCCTTAGAAACCTTTTAAACAAGTTAACTTCGAACCCACCAAAATTGTTACAGCATTGTTAAGACACCTAAATCTGGGCATGGTAGGGCACGACTGTAATCACAGCACTCAGGAGATAGAGGTGAAAAGATCAGAAGTTCAGGACCAGCCTGGACTATACTATCTCAAACAAACAAACAAATACTTTTTCTTTTTTTTTCTCTCCATTTTTAAATTGATGTTTTGTGTATTTCAACATCATTTTTCAATTCATTTCAGGCATATTCCCTTTCCCCTTCCCCACCCCGCCTCCCCACCCCAGATCATGCCTTCGGCCCATACAACTGTCCTGCATCTTTCTCAGTCTTTTTTTTTAATGCTTAGGAATTCACATTTTTCCTCCATTAATTCCATATTACTGTAAAATACAGATACATACTCTTCCCCCATATACAGTAATAGTAACTTACAGAGTTTGAGAATTAATTGGTGGGTGGATTCTAGAGCCTATTGAGAGATTCACATTATAACAACATAGTTGCTTCAGATAAACAAAAATACCGTAATATTGTCATTCAGCTGTTTTGTCTGGGGATCTTTGGTGTGAGCACCACAAATGAGACGAAGGAAATTCGAAAATCATTCTTAGTTTGGTACTTTTGGGACTGTGTTACTTTACTTACTATAACAGTTTCTATAAGTTTCTGGCTCCATCATTTACCTGCAAAGTTCTAATGTCATCTTTCTTTACGGCTGAATAGGAAAAACAAAAAAAAAAAAATCCTACATTGTGTAGATGGTTGCCCACATTTGTCATCCACTTGTCTGTTGAGGGGATTTGGGTTGGTTCCGGTTCGTGGCTATTGGGAAGAGGGCTGCAATAAACATTGATGAGCAGGTGTTTCTATAGTAGGATATAGAGTTGTTTGGGTATATATCCAGTAGTGGTGTGACTGGGACAGGTGGTAGGGATATTTTTGAGTCTTTTAAAGGTTCTTTATACTGTTTTCCATGGTGGTTGTACAATTTTGCATTTCCCCTGGCAGTGAGTGAGTGTTCCCTCTTTCCCCACAACCTCTCCAACATCTGTTGTCTTTTGTTTTCTGATCTTAGCTAGTCGTATGGGAGTGAGATGATATTAGAGAGGGTTTAAATTTTTTTTTTATTTTATTTTAGTTATTTCCATATGTTGTATGATATGTATGTCTGCATGCAGTCTGTGCACCCGTGACGTGCAATGCGCGGAGGTCAAAAGAGGGCGTAGGACTCCCCCTGTAGCTGTAGTTCTCCTGGAATGGAGTTTCAGACGGTCTCGGCCGCCATGTGGGTGCCCTGGGGTATCGAACCGGGTCCTCCGCAAGGTGCGGCAGTCGTTATGACCCGCTGGCCATAGCTCCATGCCCCCCTGAGAGTGGTTTGTTTAATTGCATTGCCTTATTCTAAATGGATGTGAAATTAAAAACTTTTTTATTTTTAATTGTATTTATTTACGTATATGTGTATGTGTTTACTGCTCGCAGGTCTGTGCACCCGTGTCGTGCAAATGCCGCGGCGGTCAAGGAACGAGGGTCTCAGCTTCCCCTGAAACTGCAGTCAGTTCTACGGAATTGAGTTTTCAGGACAGTTCTCAGTCCGCCATGTGGCTGTGGGTGATCGAACCTGGGTCATCGCAAGATCGGTCGGCGCTCTTAACCGCTAGCATATCTCCAGCCCCCCTGAAAACTTCTAAGCTGTCTTCTCGTTCTTCATTTCCTCACTTGTTAAGACTCTGTTCAGCTCTTTTACTCCATCTTTTTTTTTTTTTCTAATTTTTTTCTTTATTATTTCATTTTTGTATGTGTATGAATTGCTTTGTATGCATTGCAGGCGGCACCCGTTGTCGCGCAATGCCGCGGAGAGAAAGAGGGTCTCGGATTCCCCTGTAATGGAGTTCTCCTGGAATGGAGTTACAGAAGTTTTTAGCCGCCATGTGGGGGCTGGGGATCAAACCCGGGCTCCTTCTGCCAGAGCGTCGGTGCTCTTTAACCGCTAGGCTATCTTTTTTTTTTTTTTTATTTTTAAACAATTTTTTTCTTAATTCTTGTTTTTTAAGTAGCTTATATAGTCTTTTTTTTTTTTTTTTTTTGTATTGTTTCAAAGAACAGGGTCTCCCTTGTAAGCCCCAGCTGTCATGGAAATCATTTGTAACCCAGGGTTGGCCTTGAACTCACAAAGATCCACCGCCTCTGCCTCCCGAGTGCTAGGACTGAATGCTGGGCACAACCCACACCAGCTAAGTCGCTTATAATTCTGATGATAATGCCTTGTCAGAGCATTCCCACTGCGTAAATATTTCCTCCCCACTTGTGGGTTTGCTGGCTTTCACCCTCCTGTTTCTTAACTGTATCAGAAGCTTTTAGTTTGATGAGTTCCCATTTTTTTGACTGTTGACCTTACTTCTGTGCAGCTGCTGTCTGAGTTTTAGAAAGTCTTTTTTTCTTCCTTTCTTGCCGGTGTTGCCATACATTTTTTCTATCCCCCTCAGGGTTTCGGGTTCACGTTGAGATTTTGATTCACTTGGAGTTAATTTTTGTACGAGGGGGTGAGCAGGAGGGGTTTAATTTTGTTTTTTTTACAAATGGTGATCCAGTTTTGCCAGCACCATTTTGAAGTCCTATCACCAGCTGAAGATTGCTATCCTTTCCTCCACTGAGGGTTTTTTTACCCCTTGTTCTAAAAAATATGATGTGGCTGAACTTGTATGAGCTCAAGTTGGATCTTCACCTTTGTTCCCACTTGGTCAAAGGTCTGTTTTTGCACTAATACCAGGCTGTCTTTAGGATTATAGCCCTGTATTATAGTTGAAGTCTGGTATAGGGGCCCCCCCCTGTACTTGGATTTTTACCTCAGGGTTGCTTTAGCTATTCGGGTCTTTGTTTTTCCATACGGAATTTAAGATTTTTTTTTTCCAAGTCTGTGAAGAAGCTTATAGGGATTTTGACTTTGGTAGTGTTGAATCTGTATATCAATTGGGTAAAATGGAATTTTTTAAATAATTTATTATTCTGTTAGATGTGCATGAATGTACCTGCCTGCATGCAAGTCTAGTGACCGTGTCGTGCAACGCCGGGAGGTCAGAAGAGGGTTTCTCGGATTCCCCTGCGCTGGTGGAGTTCTCCTGGACTGGAAGTTTTCAGACGATTATCGGCCCGCCATTGTGGGTGCTGTGGATCGAACACGGGTCCTCTTAAGAGCAGCGGTGTTTAACCGAGGCATCTTCCAGCCCCAACAAAATGGATATTTACTATATTAATTCCCAGTCCATGAGCATGAGGGCGGGGTCTTCCATCTTTTTTTTTTTTTTTGTGTATGAATGTATGTCTGATGCAGGTTGTGCACCCGTGTCGTCATGCACGTGGAGGTCAAAAGTGTCTCGGATTCCCCTGGAATGAGAGTTCTCCTGGGAATTGGGAGTTACAGACGGTTATTGGCCAGCAATGTGGGTGCTGGGATCGACACGGGTTCTGCAAAGAGCGTCGGTGCTCTTAACGCATAGGACTATCTCTCCAGCCACTCTTTGCCATTTTTTTGATGTCATTTTCAATTCCTTCTTCAGGGTTTAAAATTTTTGTTGTAGAGGTCTTTGGTATCTTTGGTTGGGACACTTTTTCAATGAACTCACTAACTGGCTCCGTACTGACTCACCCTGAAACTCTCATTTTTGGTGGGAAGGGACAGGGTCTCATGTGTCCCATGCTGGCCTTGAACGCACTAGTTTAGGATGACCTTAACTCCTGATCCTCAGATTCTAGGTGTGCAATACCACATCTGGTTTCTAACCCCATGTGACACAGTACTTGGTTTATGCAGCACTAGAGATTAAACCCAGGGCTTTTGTAAAAGGAAAGTTCTCCACTAGTTGAGCTGCGCCCCACACTTCCAGAAATTTCTTTGTGTAATGAATTTAAGAGTGGTGAAGTCAGAGCTGCAGAGATGAAGGCTCATTGGTTAAGAGTGCATCTGCTCAGAGTCAGGCGGATCTCTGTGAGTTCAAGGCCGCCTGGTTCTACTACGAGTGAGTTCCAGGCACGCTGGGGCACAGGGAGACCCTGTCTCAAAAAGACCAACAAAAAAAAAAAAAAAAAAAAAAAAAACAAAAAAAAAAAAAGGAGTGCCTACGCTTTTGCAGAGACCTAGGTTCAGTTCCCAGCACCCACATTGGTTGGCTTACAACCACCTGTGACTTCAGGTTCGATGCCCTCTTCTGGCCTCTGAACTTGTGTGCACATTTCCATCTAGACACACACCTACCTATATCATACACTAATTTAAATTTAAATTTTTTATTTTTCATCTCTGTGTTTATTGCCTATGTATATGTAAGTGTACCCATTTTGTGCAATGCCTGCAGAGGTTAGAGAGGGCATTAGATTCTCCTGAAACTGGAGTTACAGATGGTTGTTAGCTGCCACGTAGGTGCTGGGAATCAAAGCCAGGTCCTCTGTAATAGCAGCCAGTGCTCTTAACCACTGAGCCATCTCTCCAGCCCCTAAAACTATGTAGCTTAGCCAGGCATGGTGGCATATCCCTTTAATCCCAGCACTCGGGAGGCAGAGGCAGGTGGATCTCTGTGAGTTCCAGGCCAGCTGGGGTTGCAGGGAAGACCCCCCCCCAAAAGTGGGGAAGTCAAGAATCCCAGTTTCACTCAAGTAGAGGTTACTTAAGGAACACCGGTGGCTGGAGAGATTGGCTAGTGGTTAGAGCGCCCAGACCATTCTTACCGAGGACCCAGGTTCGATCCCCAGCACCCACATGGCGGCCGAGAACCGTCTGAAGCTCCAATTCCAGGAGAACTCCAGTTCCAGGGGAATCCGACACCCTCTTCTGACCTCCGTGGCATTGCACGACACGGGTGCACAAACTTCCATGCAGACAGTACATTCATACACATACAGAAATAAATAAAATTAATAAAAAAAAAAGGAAAGCACCATTGTTGACTGATCTGTCCCGTCAGCCCTGAAGTGATTGATTGATTGATTGATTGATTGATTGATTTTTGATATTTTTAACTATTTAATGTTTTATTTTTTTGAGACAGGATTTCACTGTGTAGTTCAGGAAAGTACAGAATTCATTATATATCCCAGGCTGGTCTCAAACTTGTGACAATCCCCCTGCCTAAGCCTCCCGAGTGCCAGAATTACAGGCATGCGTCACCGTTGCACTTTGGATAGAAAATATTTTAAGGAGGCTGGAGAGATGGTTCAGTGGTTAAGAGCACTTGTTGAACAAACATGAATATGGGAGCTTGGATCCCAGCACCCAAGTTACAGCCAGGTGCAGTCCCATGCAAATCTATAGCCCAGCACTCAGATGGGCAGAGACAGGAGGGCCACTGAGGCTGGGTGGCTGCCAGCCCATCTCCAGGTTCATCGAGAGACCCTGCCCTAAAAACAAAGTTGAAAGTGAAAGAACAGGACATAGAGCCTCTCCGGTGAATACCAGCATACACAGCAGATGTGTGCATACATCACATACACTACACATGCACACACACACACACACACACACACACGAGTAATAAATTTTAAAACAAAAACAATAAAAAAGTGACTTCAGGGCTAGAGGAGTGGCTGAATGGAGAAAGGACTGGGGTGGGCTCCTCAGAACACTCACAAAGCCGGGTGTGGCGGCCTGCCTGTAACCCCAACATCGGGAAGGCAGAGCCAGGGCAACACAGGGGCAAACTGGCTAGCTAGACCAGCTGGCATTTTGAGCTCCAGGTCCAGCAAGAGACCCTGCCTCAGTAAATAAAATGGAGTGTATCAAAGAAGATACTGGCCTCCACATGCGCCTACACACAGAAACATGCATACACACATGCACAACAACACACACATACAAAGAAAATGTGATTTCAAATCTCCTATTATTGCTGGACTATAATGAGATTAGTTTCCATTTCTTTTTTTCTTTCTTTTTTTTTTGACATGGTCTCATGTAGCTCAGACTAGCCTCAAACTTGATATGTAGCTAAGGACCTTGAACAACTTCTGCTCTATATCCTTAGTGCTGAGATTACATGTTTGGGTGACCCCCCCCTTCAGTCCCTGTTTATGCAAAGTTGATGGAACCCAGGGCTTCCTGCATGCTAGGCAAACACTACTAACTAAACCACATCCCCAGACCTATATTTAGCTTTGATTAGCATATATTCATTATATATAATGATGGGTTTCATTATGACATTTTTCATTATTATTTTTAAACATTTTATTTATTTTTTTACATTTTATGTTTATTTTCAGTGTATTGCCTCCATGTGAATGAGTGCACCACTGTTGTGCAATGCCCATGGAATCAGGAGTCAGAGTCCCCTAGAACTGGAGTTATGGCTGGTTGTTAGCCACCATGTGGGTGCTGGGGGTCAAACCCAGGTCCTCTGCAAGAGCAACCAGCACTCTTAACCTCTGAGCATCTCTCCAGCCCCTCATTATGCCATTTTCACATGTGGATATAATGTACTTAGACCCTACTCAGTCATATGCACCCTCACTACCCTCTCCTGGGCTCCTCTTCCCACCACTAATTGGTCCCCCATTTTATTTTCATGCTTTTGTGAGTGTGCTCATGAGACCTAATGAGTTTAATAGGGCTGCTTACGGAAGCACGGGTGAGTGGTTATTCACGGGAGCATGGACAACTTCTGCATTTCACTTTTGAAAACAGGTTTTCATCAGAAAGATGCCACCAGATCCTTGATGCCAATCCACCAACACTCAGTGCTGGTGGCACTTCTTGCTTGGAAGAAATTCTCAAATTTCTATTAAATTCTTCTCTTGGAACCTATATTCCATGGAAGCGTAATCAACACCAATTAAAAACTGGGTCTGGGCATGGTGGCACATACCTTGAACCCCAGCATTTGGGAGGCAGAGGCAGGGGGATTTTTGTGAATTCAAGGCCAGCTTGGGGTTCATTAGGAGATCTTCAACTGTGTAGCTGAATAGAATTTTTTTGGTTTTGTGAAAGAAAGTCTCATGTAGCACAGGTTGACAGCAAACTCAATTATGTATCTCTCAGGCTAGCCTGAATTCCTGAACTCCTGAGATTCAAGGTGTGCACCCCCACTCCCAGTTAAATGAATTTCAAAGTATGAACATTGCCTGGAGTTGGAGATGTACCTCAGTTGGTGGAGTATTTGCCTGTGGTGCATGAAGGCCTGGATTTCATCCACAGCACCTCATAAAAACAGGAGTATGGGGGCTGGAAAGATAGCCTAGCGGTTAAGAGCACCAACTGCTCTTGCAGAGGACCCGGGTTCGATCCCTAGCACCCACATGGCGGCTAAGAACTGTCTGTAACTCCAATTCCAGGAGAACTCCAGTTCTAGGGGAATCCAAGACCCTCTTCTGACCTCCGAGGCATTGCATGACACAGGTGCACATGCATTGTGTACCTACATGCAGACAATGCATTCATATGCATACCAAAATAAATAAAATTAAAAACAAAACAAAAAAAACAGGAGTGTGGGATACACCTGTGAGCCTAGTACAAGGAGGTGGAGTCAGGAGGATCCCAAGCTCAGAATCATCCTCTGCCACTTACAGACTTAAAGCCAGCCCAGAATGAATGAAAACTGTCACAAAATGTTTTTCTTTTATACCTGAAGTCCAAAACACTACGTCCACTGTAGCTTGGGCTGAGAAGAGAAACTGTTGCAGATATATGTAGCAATGGATATATATATATATATATATTTAACCTTCCACCGTGTGTCTCTCCTCATTTATTGGACCATGATGGACATATATTTTGTTTCAACTTTGAAAGCATAGTAAGAATAGAAAGTAAGTTGACATTCCTGCCATTCAAAGTTATTTGTTCCCCAAATGACATTACCTCAGCAAAAATTTCACATGTAAACATTATTTTGGCTTGTAATTTTAGACAGAATGCACTAAAAGATGTAATTATGGACTGGGTGTGGTGGCATACACCTTTGGTGCTGGCAGAGGCAGGCAGATCTCTGTGAGATCCAGGCCAGCCTGGTCTACGTAGTTACTTCCAGGCTAGCTGGCACTACAGAGAGATCCTGTTTTTAAAAAAAATTAAAAGGGAAGGAAGTTGACCTGTGCTAACTACCACATGGATGAACTTTGGTGACATTATGCAAAGTGAAATAAGTCAGTCACAGAAAACCAACTGCTGTGTGATCCCATTTGTATGAAGTGATGAACAATCAAATTCACAGTGACTGAAAATAGAACGGTGGTTATAAGGGACTAAACGGGGAGGAGGGGGGAATTCTTATTTTTATATTATTTTTTTTTATTTTGTGTATACAAATGTATGGCCTGCATGTAAGCACACCTGAGTTGTGTAATGCCCACGGAGGACAGAAGAGAACATCATATCTCCTGGAACTGGAGTTACGGATCAAGTTGTTAGCCACTGTGTGGGTGCTGGGAACCAGACCTGGGTCTTCTGCAAGAGCAGCCTGTGCTCTTAGCCTAGCCCTGGAAATTCTTTCTTTCTTT
>VZQC01001722.1:19935-32170 GCA_009823505.1 Rhizomys pruinosus | reverse complement strand
CACACACACACACACACACACACACACACACACACACTACAATAATGATAATAATAATAATAGCTAAAATTAAAAGAAAAAATCTCCACCTCCGCTTAAATGCAAACCATCACAGTAATACTTTACTACTGTGAACCCATCAAACTGTCACATGGATAGATCAAGCCAGGATATTCAGCTTTACGTCTTTGTTTTTTATTGTTTGGTTTTTGCTCTGTCTCCTTTTGGAAGCAGTGTCTCCTGTAGCTTGAGCTGGCCTCGAACTTGCTCAGTGGCTGAAGGTGATCTTGAACTCCCAATCCTGCTTCTACCCTGGCTGCTGGGATTGCAGGAATGTCCACCTGGCCCAGAGAACTTTATCAGTGAAAAGAAATTTTGTAGCCCAAAGTTTACTGTCAAGGCTGTTGGTTAATGACATATGGTAAATTCAAATACTTCCAAAAAGCTTTTACCTGGTCTACATACCGAGTTCCAGGCCAGCTGGGGCTGAAGGGAGACCCTGTCTCAAAAAGACCAAAAAGTTTTTAATACCTCTTTCTGAATTTGTCCTACTAAGCCTTTTCTGCCCCACACAATTCCTTAGCATTGTTACAGTGAAACATCTTAGCCAGACATGGTAATAACATGCTTGTAATCTCAGTACTTTCAAGGCTGAGCTGAGACAGGAATTCTCACTGAAAGTTTGAGGCCAACCTGGGCTACACAGAGAAACCTCATCCCATAAAACTAAACCTATAGCCCCAGCTGGCCTGCAACTCACAAAGTACCTGTTTGGATGTCACACAGATCTGCTCACCTCTGCCCCCAGAGTGCTGGGATTAAAGGCTCACCTTTAATTTAAAGTACCACCATGCCCAGCTGAGACAGTGCTTCCTTACCTTCTTTAAAAACCTCATGGTGGGGCTGAAGAGATGGCCTAGTGGTTAAGAGCGCTGACTGCTCTTGCAGAGGACCCAGGTTTGATACCCAGCACCCACATGGTAGCTGAGAACCGTCTTTAGCTCTAGTTCCAGGAAAATCCAACTCCGCGCCATTGCACACCACGGGTGCACAAACCTACATGCAGACAATACATTCATACACATAAAAAATAAATAAATAAATAAAAAACCTTCTTATGGGCAATTGTTCCATGCAGAGTGCTTTTAGCAGCGAATTTGTTAGTCATTTCAAACTCAACATCACTTCTCTAGCAAATGATTGAGCAGTTCTGCTCACATCCATCAACTCATGATAGATTAATACAACAAAAGCGAGAGTCAGTAAATAAACCTCAGGAACTCAGCTCAGTTGGTAGACTGCTTGCCTAACAAGCATAAAACCCTGGGTTCCATTCCCAGCATGCAGTGGGTGTGGTGGTACATGCCTGTAATCATAGCACCCACGAACTTCAAGGTTATCCTCTTCCATGAAGGAATTCTAGGCTAGCCTAGGATAGATGGAACCCATTCTCAAAATCAATACTATGTTGCCGGGCATGGTAGCGCATACCTTTAATCCTAGCACTTGGGAGGCAGAGGCAGGCAGATTTCTGTGAGTTCAAGGCCAGCCTGGTCTACATAGTGAGTTCCAGGACAGCTGGGGCTACAGAGAGACCCTGTCTCAAAAAGACCAAAAAAAACCCCAAAAAACAAAAAGTCTATTCCCTACAAGGATGAACCACATTTCGTGTCACAAAAAAACAGGATACATGGGGGCTGGAGAGATAGCCTAGCGGTTAAGAGCACCGACTGCTCTTGCAGAGGACCCGGGTTCGATCCACAGCACCCACATGGCTGCTAAGAACCATCTGTAACTCCAATTCCAGGAGAACTCCAGTTCCAGGGGAATCCGAGACCCTCTTCTGACCTCCGCGGCATTGCACGACATGGGTGCACAAACCTATATNAAGTTTGAGGCCAACCTGGGCTACACAGAGAAACCTCATCCCATAAAACTAAACCTATAGCCCCAGCTGGCCTGCAACTCACAAAGTACCTGTTTGGATGTCACACAGATCTGCTCACCTCTGCCCCCAGAGTGCTGGGATTAAAGGCTCACCTTTAATTTAAAGTACCACCATGCCCAGCTGAGACAGTGCTTCCTTACCTTCTTTAAAAACCTCATGGTGGGGCTGAAGAGATGGCCTAGTGGTTAAGAGCGCTGACTGCTCTTTCAGAGGACCCAGGTTTGATACCCAGCACCCACATGGTAGCTGAGAACCGTCTTTAGCTCTAGTTCCAGGAAAATCCAACTCCGCGCCATTGCACACCACGGGTGCACAAACCTACATGCAGACAATACATTCATACACATAAAAAATAAATAAATAAATAAAAAACCTTCTTATGGGCAATTGTTCCATGCAGAGTGCTTTTAGCAGCGAATTTGTTAGTCATTTCAAACTCAACATCACTTCTCTAGCAAATGATTGAGCAGTTCTGCTCACATCCATCAACTCATGATAGATTAATACAACAAAAGCGAGAGTCAGTAAATAAACCTCAGGAACTCAGCTCAGTTGGTAGACTGCTTGCCTAACAAGCATAAAACCCTGGGTTCCATTCCCAGCATGCAGTGGGTGTGGTGGTACATGCCTGTAATCATAGCACCCACGAACTTCAAGGTTATCCTCTTCCATGAAGGAATTCTAGGCTAGCCTAGGATAGATGGAACCCATTCTCAAAATCAATACTATGTTGCCGGGCATGGTAGCGCATACCTTTAATCCTAGCACTTGGGAGGCAGAGGCAGGCAGATTTCTGTGAGTTCAAGGCCAGCCTGGTCTACATAGTGAGTTCCAGGACAGCTGGGGCTACAGAGAGACCCTGTCTCAAAAAGACCAAAAAAAACCCCAAAAAACAAAAAGTCTATTCCCTACAAGGATGAACCACATTTCGTGTCACAAAAAAACAGGATACATGGGGGCTGGAGAGATAGCCTAGCGGTTAAGAGCACCGACTGCTCTTGCAGAGGACCCGGGTTCGATCCACAGCACCCACATGGCTGCTAAGAACCATCTGTAACTCCAATTCCAGGAGAACTCCAGTTCCAGGGGAATCCGAGACCCTCTTCTGACCTCCGCGGCATTGCACGACATGGGTGCACAAACCTATATGCAGACAGTACATTCATGCACATACAAAAATAAATAAAATTAAAAAAAAACTAAAAACAAAACAAAACAAAACAAAATAAAACAGGATACAGCCGGGTGCACGCCTTTAATCCTAGCACTTGGGAGGTAGAGGCAGGCGGATCTCTATAGTTCAAGGCCAGCCTGGTCTACAAAGCGGGTTCCAGGCCAGCTGATACTAAAGGGAGACCCTGTCTCAAAAGACCAAAACAAAACAAACAAACAAAAAATCCCCAGGATACTAGCTATGATACATGCTCAGAGTTCTTTTGGACTTGGCTTACCCAGATAAACACATACCACGTCACAACCTAACATCTTTCCCTGTCTAAATCATGTCTCAGAAAAAAAAATAATGCTAAAGGAGAACCACTCGAAATTACTTACCTGCTTCTTAATTAACTATTGACTATTAATCTTAAGGTGAATTTTCTCTGAACAATTATTTTTTGGCTGCTGACACCAAACATGATTTAATTATTAACTCCATATCAGTGAATGGCTATCGCAGCTTGGCTATGAAATGAGTCACTAAGAAACTTCCTCTGGTGCGTGCCTGTAATTCTAGGACTTGGTAGGCTGAGGTAGGGAGACCAGCAGTTGGAGGATAGCCTGGACTCCAGAATGAGTTAGTTCTAAGACAATCTGTGCTATATAATAAGACTGTCTCAAAAAAACAAAACCAAATAAACAAAATCACCAACACACACAGACACACAGACACACAGACAGACACACACCACAACACACACACAAAACAGGTAGCAGCCTTCTTTTCATTTTTGTGGGGTCTACCACTCAGAATTCTCATTTGTAGGCAGACAACTCGAACTCTTGATCTTTCTGCTTATACCTCACAATGCTGAGACTTCAGATCTGTGCTTCCACAACTAGTTTTTTTTTTATTTATTTATTTTATGTGTATGAATGTACTGTCTGCATGTAGGTTTGTGCACCCGTGTCGTGCAATGCCGCGGAGATCAGAAGAGGGCGTTGGATTCCCCTGGACCTGGAGTTCTCCTGGAATCGGAGTTACGGACAGTTCTCAGCCACCATGTGGGTGCTGGGGATCGAACCCTGGTCCTCTGCAAGAGCAGTCGGTGCTCTTAACCGCTAGGCCATCTCTCTAGCCCCCACAACTAGTTTTGATGAGGTGCTGGGGATCAAACCCAGGGCCTCATGAATGCAAGGCAATCACTATCCTAAGTGAGCCACATCTCTCTCCAGTGCTATTTTTAATTTCTTAAAAAAAAAAAAAAAGGTGGGATCGGGCATGGTGGCACATGCCTTTAATCCTTGGGAGGCAGAGGCAGGCGGATCTCTGTGAGTTCAAGGCCAGCCTGGTCTACAGAGTGAGTTCCAGGACAACCAGAGCTACAGGGAGACCCTGTCTCAAAAAGATAAAAAAAAAAAAAAAAAGAAAGAAAGAAAGAAAAAAAAGGCTCAGGGCTGGAGAGACGGCTCAGTGGTTAAGAACACTGGCTGCTCTTGGAGAGGACCGGATTCGATTCCTAGCACCCACATGGTGACTAACAACTGTCCATAATTCCAGTTCCAGGGCAATCCGATGCCTTCTGACTCCACAGACATTGCGCAATACAGGTGTACTTATACACATGTAGGCAATATACTCATACACATCACATAATAAATAAATAAATAAAATATTTCTAAAAGGCTTTGGAGAGAGGGAACCTCTAATGAGGACTTTCCTTCTTCAGATTGGCCTGTGGGCATGTACATGGGGAATTTTCTCAGTCAAGAATTGATGTAGGAGGGTCCAGCCCACTTTGGGCAGCACCATCCCTAGGCAGGTGGGCCTGAGCCTGGGAACAAGCCAGTAAGAAGCTTTCCTCCATGGTCTCTGCTTCAAGCTCCTGTCTTGAGTTCCTGCCTTGGCTTCCCTTGATGATGGACTGTACATCCTCCTTTTGGTATTTTTTTTTTAATTTTTTAAAAATTTTATTTATTTTTGTGTGTGTATGAATGTACTGTTTGCATGCAGGTCCGTGCACCCGTGTCGTGCAATGCCGCGGAGGTCAGAAGAGGGTGTCGGATTCCCCTGGAACTGGAGTTAAAGATGGTTCTCAGCCGCCATGTGGGTGCTGGGGATCAAACCCTGGTCCTCCGCAAGAGCAGTCGGTGCTCTTAACTGCTAGGCCATCTCTCCGGGCCCTCTTTTGGTATTTTTTGAAACAGGGTCCCCTTGTAGCCCCAGCTGGCCTAGAACTTGCTATATAGACTAGGCTGGTGCTGGGATCAAAGGTGTGTGCTACTATGTCCAGCTCTGGACTGTACCCTTTAAGAGGAAATAAACCCTTTCTTTCTCCCATTCTTCCCCATCCCATATATCTTTGTTATAAGAATTCTTTCTTTTTGTTGTTGTTGTTGTTGTTGTCTATTTATTGTATATGTATGAGCATATTGCCTGCATGTATCTAAGTGCACGCATGTTATGTAATGCCCATGGAGGTCACAAGAGGGTGTTGGATACCCTGGAACTGAAGTGTTACAGATAGTTGTTAGCTGCCATGTAGGTGCTGGGAATGGAATTGAACACAGGTCCTCTGCAAGAGCAGCAGGGCTCTTGACTGCTGAGCCATCGCTTCAGCCCCTGTTACAAGGGTTCTAGTGCCAACATTAAATGTATTCAGTATCAGGCTGGAGAGATGGCTCAGCGGTTAAGAGTGCTGACTGCTCTTCCAGAGGACCTGGGTTCGATTCCCAGCACCCACATGGTGGCTAAGAACCGTCTTTAAACTGGGCATGCCTTTAATCCTAGCACTCGGGAGGCAAAGGCAGGCTGATCTCTGTGAGTTCAAGGCCAGCCTGGTCTACAGAGTGAGTTCCAGGCCAAGCTAGGGCTATAGGGAGTCCCTTTCTCAATAAATAAATTCAGTATCAAGTCACACATGGCTCACAGCCTATCTTCTCTCCCCTCCTCAACTAACAGACATGCTTACTCATACAATAAGCTGTCAAGAACAAATGCAAAGAGAGAAATTCAAGGCAAAGGGATCGAATCGGAATAGGGGCTCATTTAGGTAAGCTGGCAAGGAAATCTCTCACACAGATGAATTTCAAAAAGAAACCTTAATATAGTCTTTTTTTTTTTTCTGTATGTGTATGAATGTACTGTCTGCATGCAGGTCTGTGCACCCATGTCATGCAATGCTGCGGAGGTCAGAAGAGGGCGTTGGATTCCCCTGGAACTGGAGTTCTAGAATTGGAGTTTCAGATCGTTCTCGGCCATGTAGGTGCTGGGGATCGAACCCGGGTCCTCTGTAGGAGCAGTCGGCGCTCTTAACCACTAGGCCATCTCTCTAGCCCAATATAGTCTTTCAATAACTATGAACCTCAAATACATAAACATTAGGTTTTTCATTATTGTGTAACAAGTTACTCAAAACCCAGTGGCTTAAAATGGCAATCAATATTTATCATCTCGTAATTTTTGTGGGAGAGGAATTCAGGTGGCTTTGCAGGCAGGTCTAGCTTGGGGTCTTAGGTTGTAGTTATTAGAAGGGTTCGCTGGGAATGGAGGACATGGTCTCCAGGTGCTTCCTGACACATCTGCCAGGTCAGTGCTGGTTATTAAAGGGCTCAGCACCTCTTTAAATGGTTTCCCCACAGGGCTGATCTGCTTGCAGGGCCTCATGCCACAGGGACTGGCTAACCCTAGAGAGTGTATTTCAAGAGACAAGGCAGAAGATATAAGGCCTATTGGGATGTCACATCCTGTTACCTTTGTTCCAGTTTATTGTTCACACTGATTAGTCCTGATGCAGTGGAGGGAGGGAATTTCGTAAGACAGGGTATACCTGGAGTTGTGAGCCGCCAGAAACGGACTTGGAAGCATTTTCTCTTATATCCTTATAATGATTTTAAGCAATTACTTGGCAGGGAGCCTATCAATGGACACTTAAATCTAAATTTTACATTTGTTCAATTTTACTTCCTTATCTGCATGTACATGCTAAGTACATACCACACCCTATGAATTTATCACTTCCTGTTCAAAGTTTATTTCCTTTTGCTATATAAACTTAAAGTGTTTTAACTACAAAAAGTCCAAAAACACATGGAAGGAAAAAAAGCCAACTCCCTTGGTGGTAAGGTTTTTAAACTACAAATTGAGTTAAATGCAGGTTAATATCAGTTTATTTTATTTTATTTTATTTTGAGTCTTAGTAGACTATCTGTCAAGGACTGTGTCCAGGGCCAACTGCAGTGCTGCATACTTGCAGTCCCAGCTGTGTGGGAGACTAAAGCAAGAGGATCATTTGCACCCACCAGTTTGAGACCACCCTCTGCAACATTGTTTTCTGTTTGTTTTTTTGAGACAGGGTCTCACTGTAGCCCCAGCTTGCCTAGAACTCGCTATATAGACCAGGCTGGCCTAAATCTCACAGTGATCCACCTGCCTCTTCTGGGCAACATTGTGAGACCCCATTTCACAACGTTTTTGTTCACTCATGTAATTGAACAAGTAGTGATAGTTGTATACACTATCATCCCTCAGGATCATCTATCTCCGGCAGCATTTCCTCTCTTATTCCTGATTTTGGTAATTTCTCTCTTTTCTTTTTAACTCAGCAGTCTGGCTGGAGGTTCATCCATTTTACTAATGTCATAGAGGAGTCTTTGGATTTATTGGCTTTTCTTTTCTCATCCTTTTTTTAAATTTTATTTATTTATTTTCTATGTGTATGAATGTACTGTCTGCATGTAGGTCTGTGCACCCGTGTCGTGCAATGCTGAGGAGGTCAGAAGAGGGTGTCGGATTCCCCTGGAACTGGAGTTCTCCTGGAATTGGAATTACAGACGGTTCTCAGCCACCATGTGGGTGCTGGGGATCGAACCTGGGTCCTCTGCAAGAGCAGTCGGTACTCTTAATCGCTAGGCATCTCTCCAGTCCCTTCTCATCCTTTTTTTATGTCTTTTTGAGACAGGGTCTCCCTGTAGCCCCAGCTGGCCTAGAAATGACTACATAGACCAGGCTGACCTTGAACTCACAGAGATCTGCCTGCCTCTGCCTCCTGAGTGCTAGGATTACAGATGTGCACCACCATGCCTGGCTCTCATGCTTTTTTTTTTAATCAAGGTGTCACGTAGCCTAGGGTGGTCTTGAACTCACTATAGCCAAGGGTGACTTGGAACTTGTGATCCTGCAGACTCCTCCTCCCGAGGGCTGGGACTACAGATGTGTGTCACCATGCTTGGTTTATGCGGTGCTGGGACTCAAGCTCAAGGCATGTATGCTACAGACTCTACTAAGTACACTTCCCAAAACTTGACTTTTCCGTTTAATTTTTTGTATGTTTTTTAAATATTTTATCTATTTTATGTGTAGGAGTGTATTGCCTACATGTACATAAGTGCATCTGTGTCATGCAATGCCCAAGGAGGTCAGAAGAGGGCATTAGATTCCCCTGGAAATGGAGTTACAGACGATCGTTAGCCACCATGTGAGTGCTGGGAATCAAACCCAGGTCCTCTGCAAGAGCAGTCAGTGCTCCTAAATGCTGAGTCATTTCTCCAGCCCCATCCTCTCTAAAATGTAGGATTCCAGCTATGAGTGGTAGCTCACATCTGTAACTCCAGCACTCTGGAGAATGAGGGGAGAGCATCACATTGAGTGTAAGACCAGCCCAGGTTATACAGTGAGACTGTCTCCAAAAACAACAATGAAAACAACAAATAACATTTCAACTTACAAATTTCTCTGAAGTATTGCTTTACTGACATTCCACACATATTGATGTATTCGGTTTTATCTTCATTAGTTAAAATACTTTCTAGCCGGTGGAGAGATGGCCTAGCAGTTAAGAGCACCTACCGCTCTTACAGAGGACCCGGGTTCGATCCCCAGCACCCACATGGCGGCCGAGAACCGTCTGAAACTCCAATTCCAGGAGAACTCCTGACACCCTCGGCTTGGACCTTAGCGGCATTGCACGACATCGGGTGCACAAACTGTCATGCAGACAGTACATTCATACACTAGCATAAATAAATAAAATTAATAAAAAAAATTAAAAAAAAAAGAAAGCATTTTTTATATTTATTTTTATTTTATGTGTACAACAATTTTGCCTGCCTGTATGTACATGCACCCCATGTGTTTAGTGCTAATAGAAATTAGAAGAGGGTGTTAGATCACCTGGAAGGGTCGTGAGCCTCCATGTGGGTGCTGGGAACTGAACCCAGGTCCTTTGCAAGAGCAGTAAGTGCTCTTAACCACTGAGACATCTCTCCAGGACCTTAGAAAGTATTTTAGTTTAGTTTTTTTTTTTTTTGTTGTTGTTGTTTTGGTTTTTTTGAGGATGGGTTCTCTCTATATAGCCCCAGCTGACCTGGAAATTACTATGTAGGCCAGGCTGGCCTTTGAGCTCACAGAGATCTCTCTACCTCTGCCTCCCAAGTGTTGGGATTCAAGTCATGTGCTACATACCCAGTTAGAAAGGTTTTTAGTTTTTTTTTCTTTTTTTTTTTTGTCTTTTTGTGAGGCGGGGTCTCCCTATAGCCCCCAGCTGTTCTAGGGGGGAAAAAAAACTCAATAACATATTTAGCCTTCTTTTTCTTCCACCCTTTCTCCCTCCGCGTTCCTCCCCTCCCTTTCTCTTTGCTGGGGTGAGGCCTATTCTTTTTAAATACAATTATAAGGATATTAGAGAAGAGAAAACCCACAGAATGGGGAGGAAATCTTCACGGCTGATACATCTTACAGGGAAACATAATATCCAGAAATATATTATAACGACTCAAAAAACAAAGAGAAAACAAAGGACCCACTCAAAAGATGGACGGAATAAAGAGGGGAAACAGAGGACTTCCACCAATGAGTGAGGAAAGCTCCAAGTTGGCGAGGAAAATTTAAAAAGTCCGCCGTCTCTTCTGACCTCTGCGCGCATTGCACGACACGGGGTGCACAAACCTACATGGCAGACAGTACATTCGTAAAAATACACAAAATTACAATAAAATTACAAAAAAAAAAGTGTTACCATCGTTTAATAATTTAAGGAAATGCAAATTAAACCGCTCTCCGATATCATCTCACTTTGATACAGGACAGGCTAAGATCAAGGCAACACATAAAAGACACCAAATGGTGGAAAGTTTGTGGGGGTGGTAATAGGGGAACACGACCAGGTCCCCTTCCTTTGGTGGGAAGGTACTACCTCTACACTTCACTAGGTGGCAAGCCGGGCAGGACGAACCAACCCTTATTGAAAAGGAAGCAAAATGGAGTTCCCTGACCGCCGGACCCAAGCTCAGTACTCAAGCCTGTGGTAGAGACCCACAAGAACTTTCATCCTACTGCCACAGGATACGTGCAGGGGGGTCCTCTCTGTTTTATTGCAGCTCTTTTCCCAATAGGGAACAGCGTTGGAACCAACCCCAAATGCCCCTCAACTGATGGCTAGATNGATTCCCCTGGAACTGGAGTTCTCCTGGAATTGGAGTTTCAGACAGCTCTCGGCCGCCATGTGGGTGCTGGGGATTGAACCCGGGTCCTCTGCAAGAGCGTCGGCGCTCCTAACCGCTAGGCCATCTCTCCAGCCCCTAAAAAATGCTTTCTAAGCTGGGTATAGTGGTCTTTAATCCCAGCACTTGAGGGGCTGAGGCAGATATAGAGTTAGACACGGAGTTAGCAGCCAGAGGGCACTAACAGTGAAATTGTGTCTCAAAACAAAAAGAAAACCAAGATACCTTATTTCCCTTTTGATTGTTTCCTCCATGTCTATATATCATATAGAAATATAGTTTCAATATATTGAGGGATTTTTCAGAGGTTTCTGTTGCTGATCTCTAATTTAACTCCACTGTGATCAGAGAACTTACCATGTGTGTATGTTGTCAAGTCTTCTACATTTATTTATTGAGACTTCCTTCATGGTTTAACATTTCAACTGCCTGCCTCCTGAGTGCTGGGGATTACAGGTGTGCGCCACCATGCCTGGCAATGTCATCTTACACTTTACAGTGAGCCAGGGAACCTGGAGGCAGGAACTAAAGCAGACAGTGGAGGAACACTGTTCCCCGCTACACTTCCCCTGACCTGCTCAACTACCTGTTCCTTAAAAATATTTTATTGAGCTGGGTATTTCATACCAAACATCTTAATCAATGTGGCACCCCTTTCCCCACTGGCACCCTCCCAGTCCCCCTCACTGGATTTCAGACATCCCGTCATTTGTGCTAAGGCCTATCATGACCAGTTATTGTCCCCAGGTGTCCCTCAGTGCAAGTTTATCCACGGATGTCTAGTCAGCCTATCTAGAGTCCCTCCCTTTAAGAAGATCAGCTCTTCCTCACTCAGCAGACATCTGTGACTGTATTTTTTTTTGTTGTTTGTCTTTTTGAGACAGGGTCTCCCTATAGTCCCAGCTGGCCTGGAACACACTCTGTAGACCAGGCTGGCCTTGAACTCACAGAGATCCGCTTGCCTCTGCCTCCCAAGTGCTAGGATTAAAGGCATGCGCCACCATGCCTAGCTAAATAGTTTTTAAAAATATTGTACAGCCAGGTGTGGTGGTATGCACCTTTAATCCCAGTGCTCAGGAGGCAGAGACAGGCAGATCTTTGTGAGTGTGAGGCCAGCCTGGTCTACAACACTGCAAGTTCCAGAACAGCTGAGGCTACAGGGAGACCCTGTCTCAAGGTAAATTTTTAAAAAATTGTACAGCATTTCCGTATCTTTCATGCTAAATTAATTTTTTCTTTTTTCTGGCATTTAAAAATTTTTTTTAATTTTTTATTTTTTGTATGTGTATGAATGTACTGTCTGCATGTAGGTTTGTGCACCTGTGTCGTGCAATGCCTCAGAGGTCAGAAGAGGGTCTCGGATTCCCCTGGAACTGGAGTTCTCCTGGAATTGGAGTTACAGACGGTTCTCAGCCGCCATGTGGGTGCTGGGGATCGAACCCGGGTCCTCTGCAAGAGCAGTCGGTGCTCTTAACCGCTAGGCTATCTCTCCAGACCCTCATGCTAAATTTAACTGTGTAGGTAAACACTGCAGATTTTCTCTAGACATTTATATGTACGCAGTACAGTATCATACATGATCAGTTACCATACAAACTGTCACACAGTAGCTATAAGAGGGAAGGCTAA
>VZQC01001722.1:0-12963 GCA_009823505.1 Rhizomys pruinosus | reverse complement strand
AAGAGTGACCCTGAACTCCTGATCCTTCTACGCTGGCCTTGAATTTGCTATTCGCTAAGAGTGACCCTGAACTCCTGATCCTTCTACGCTGGCCTTGAATTTGCTATTAGCTAAGAGTGACCCTGAACTCCTGATCCTTCTACGCTGGCCTTGAATTTGCTATTCGCTAAGAGTGACCCTGAACTCCTGATCCTTCTACGCTGGCCTTGAATTTGCTATTAGCTAAGAGTGACCCTGAACTCCTGATCCTTCTACGCTGGCCTTGAATTTGCTATTCGCTAAGAGTGACCCTGAACTCCTGATCCTTCTACGCTGGCCTTGAATTTGCTATTAGCTAAGAGTGACCCTGAACTCCTGATCCTTCTACGCTGGCCTTGAATTTGCTATTCGCTAAGAGTGACCCTGAACTCCTGATCCTTCTACGCTGGCCTTGAATTTGCTATTAGCTAAGAGTGACCCTGAACTCCTGATCCTTCTACGCTGGCCTTGAATTTGCTATTCGCTAAGAGTGACCCTGAACTCCTGATCCTTCTACGCTGGCCTTGAATTTGCTATTAGCTAAGAGTGACCCTGAACTCCTGATCCTTCTACGCTGGCCTTGAATTTGCTATTCGCTAAGAGTGACCCTGAACTCCTGATCCTTCTACGCTGGCCTTGAATTTGCTATTAGCTAAGAGTGACCCTGAACTCCTGATCCTTCTACGCTGGCCTTGAATTTGCTATTCGCTAAGAGTGACCCTGAACTCCTGATCCTTCTACGCTGGCCTTGAATTTGCTATTAGCTAAGAGTGACCCTGAACTCCTGATCCTTCTACGCTGGCCTTGAATTTGCTATTCGCTAAGAGTGACCCTGAACTCCTGATCCTTCTGCTTCCTCCCAGATGATTATCTAGGACATATCAGCATGTTCATGCAGTGTTAGGGATCCACCCAGAGCCTTGTGCATGCTGGGCAAGTACTCTACTAACTGAGCTCTGTTCCCACCCCGCATCTCACTCTTATACTTTTTTTTTAAATTTATTTCTGTATGTGTATGAATGTACTGTCTGCATGTAGGTCTGTGTACCCATGTCATGCAATGCTGCAGAGGTCAGAAGAGGGTCTCGGATTCCCCTAGAACTGAAGTTCTCCTGGAATTGGAGTTTCAGACAGTTCTCAGCCGCCATGTGGGTGCTGGGGATCGAACCCGGGTCCTCTGCAAGAGTGGTCGGCACTCTTAACTGCTAGGCCATCTCTCCAGCCCCTCTTTTACATTTTCACAATGAGTTTGTGCTCCCTGTGGAAAGCACACTTGATCCAGCAATGGCAGGGTTACCACACACTGGATCACAACAGGCCCTGCACACAAGTTTTTTCATTTAGCCAATCCTGTAAGTTTTGCAGCACAAAACACCTCAAAAGTAGCCTGGACATACACCACGTGCAGAGTTTGGTGCCTTCCCATCTTTGGTATAAAAGTAAGCAATTTCATTAGCAAGGGTTTATGACTGCCTTATTTTGTGTCGGGCTATAATGGAGGAAAGCTAAATATCAGACCACTCTGAGTGCCTCTGACACCATCCCTGGAGGAACTGAATAAATATCTCTTAATGTTAGAATTTAATAAGGAAGGAGAGCAGAGAGGAGGTTTAGTATTAACTCAGTTCCTATTTTAAATTTTTAGACTCATTCCTGAGAAATACAGCAACCTAAATAGATCAGAAAGTTTTGTTATAGAAATGTCATGTAATTCTTTTAATTTCTCATGTATTTCGTAAACCACATAATCATCTATCACATGAATGAATACACATATTTGTTTAGATCCAGGTCCTCATGCTTGATAAGCAGGTACTCTACCACTTCCCTACGTCCTCTGCACACCATAAAAAAATAGATACATATTTTCCTATTGCTTCTCCTTTTCTAAAAATAAAAACAGTTGGGCATGGTGGCACACGCCTTCAATCCCAGCACTCAGGAGGCAGAGGCAGAAGGATCTCTGTAGTCCAGGCTGGCCTTGAACTCACAGAGCCTCCTACCTCTGCCTCCCGAATGCTTGGATTAAAGGCGTGCACCACCACGCCTGGTATAAATATTTTTTGTTTCTCCGTCAGTCTCCCCTTGCACTCTCACGTCACATATGCTGTATTCTCTCCTCACCTCCCTTTTTTTTTTTTTAATTTATGTATTTATTTATTTTGTAGGTGTATGAATGTACTGTCTGCATGTAGGTTTGTGCACCCGTGTCGTGCAATGCCGCGGAGGTCAGAAGAGGGTCTCGGGTTCCCCTGGAACTGGAGTTCTCCTGGAATTGGAGTTACAGACGGCTCTCAGCAGCCATGTGGGTGCTGAGGATCGAACCTGGGTCCTCTGCAAGAGCGGTCGGCGCTCTTAACCGCTAGGCCATCTCTCCTGCCCCTCCTCACCTCCCCTTTAAAGCCTCTCTTTTCTCCCCTCATGAACCTCTTTCTAGTTTCCTGGGTGCTACACACCTTCACACGAATACACAAATGTAAGAAGTGGAAGCTGGACTCTACTTTTGAGAGCAGACAGGCCGAGTCTTGTCTTTCTGAGCTGGGTTTTCCTACTTAACAGCACATTCTAGTTCCATCCATTTTCCTCCAAATTTAACAACTTCATTTTTCCTTATGACTGAATAAAATTCCACTGTGAATATATGTGCCATACTTTCATTCTCCATTGGTCAGAATCAACCAGACACCTAGGCTGATTCTACCCCCTTGCTATTGTGACTAGAGCAGCAACAAACACAAGTGTGCCAGTATCTGTGGTAACATACAGTGCCCTGGGTGTACGCCTAGGAGTAGTGCAACTACCTGGGCAATGTGGTCACTCTACTTTTGGGCCTCCCCCTCTCTCCCCCCCCCTCCCCTTCTTTTCTTTCTCCCTACACACACAACCTAGCATGGTGGCACATGCCTTTTATCCCAGTGGGTAGAAGGCAGAGACAGGCAGATCTCTGTAAGATCCCGGCTAGTCTGGTATAGTTGGGCTACAGGGAAACCCTGTCTCAAAAAGATACCCCCTACCCAAAAAAAGAAACCACATTGATTTTCATAGTGTTCCTCTTTCCCACATTCCTGGCAGCATTTCTGCTGTGTTCTTGATGGTGGCCATTCTGACTGAGGCAAGAGTGAATCTCCAATCAGTTTTAATTTGCATTTCCTTGACAGAAAAGGATGGTAAACACTTTAAAAAATATTTATTGGCCATTTGTATTTTTTTTTTTCCTGAGAACTCACTATTTAGTTCCTTGGCCTATTTAAAAAATGGACTTCATGTTTAGTTTTTGAATTCTTTCTATATCTTGGATATTAATCCTTTGTCAAGATGTGAGGTTGGAGAACATTTTCTTCCATTCTGTGGACTGCCTCTTCATTCTATTTACTGTTTACTTTATTACACAGAAACATACATATTTTTTATGTTTGTGTATGTGAGTCTGCATGGGTTTATGTGCATCACACGCATACAGGAACCCCCAGAGGCCAGAAGAGGGCACCAGATCCCTTGGAACTAGAGTTAAAGGCAGTTGTGAGCTACTTGGTGAGGGTGCTGGGAACCAAACTGGTCTCCTGCTAGAACAGTAAGTGCTCTTAACCACTGAGCCATCTCTCTAGCCCATGAGCAGAAGCTTTTTGATTTGCCAATTTTTTTTTGGGGGGGGGTTGTTTGTTTGATTTTAGTCCTCATGAGACAGAGTCTTCCTGTAGCCCAGCTGGCCTAGAACTCACTATATAGACCAGGCTGGCCTCAATCTCACAGAGATCTACCTGCCTCTGCCTCCGAGTACTGGGATGTGGTTACTTTTTAAGGATTTATTTATTTATTTATTTAGTCTTTTTGAGACAGGGTCTCCCTGGAGCCCCAACTGGCCTGGAACTCACTCTGTAGACCAGGCTGGCCTTGAACTCCCAGAGATCCGCCTGCCTCTGCCTCCTGAGTGCTGGGATTAAAGGCACACACCACCACGCCTGGCTTAAAGATTTATTTTTATTTTTATTTATGTGTATGTGGGAGAAGGTAACCATAGAAACCAGAAAAGAGCATCAGATCCCTTGGAGCTGGAGTTACAGGATACAGTAAGCCACCTGATTCAAGTTCTGGGGAGGGAACTTGGGTCCTCTGGAAAGCAGCAAGCACTCTTAACCACTGAGCCATCTCTTCAGCTTTAGTTTTTTTGTTTTTGTTTTTTGAGACAGGGTTTTACTATGCTACCCTGGCTAGCCTGGAACTCAGTATGTTTGTTGACTAGGTTGGCCTCAAACTCTGAGATCCACCTGCTTCTGCCTCCCCAGTGCTAGGATTAAAGATTGAAGGTATTTGCTACCATGCCTGGGTCCATTTGTCAATTTTTGAGACAGGGTCTCATGTAGCCCAGGCTGGCCTAAAGCTCATTATGTAGTAGCCAAGGATAACCCTGAACTCCTGATCTTCCTGCCTCCTCCCAAGTCCTGGGAGTACATATGTACACAGCCACACCNACCCGTGTCGTGCAATGCCGCGGAGATCAGAAGAGGGTCTCGGATTCCCCTGGAACTGGAGTTCTCCTGGAATTGGAGTTACAGACGGTTCTTAGCCGCCATGTGGGTGCTGGGGATCGAACCCGGGTCCTCTGCAAGAGCGTCGGTGCTCTTAACCGCTAGGCTATCTCTCCAGCCCCACATGTGCTTTTTATAAAAAGATAGGTCTTCTGCACAGCCATTCACCTAGGAAAATAAGGTTTCATCCTGGGTTCAGTGTAAACTATTCAGTTAAGAGAGGAATATCTGAAATTTTTCTTTTTTTTGAGACAGGGAGGGTCTCCCTTTAGTCCCAGCTGGCCTGGAGCTCACTATGTAGACCAGGCTGGCCTTGAACTCACAGAGATTCTCCTGCCTCTGCCTCCTGAGTGCTGGGATTAAAGATGTCACCACGCCTGGCATCTTCCATTTATAATGTAGGAGAGGGAGTAGAAAAAGAGAACCAATAGGCAAGTTCTTACACGGTGTGTTTTTGTTTTCTGCTGTTCTCAACCTCAGCCTTTAACCACTGCGCTATTCCCACAGCCCGCACGGGTGTGTTTTTGGAAATAGCATACATGAATGCTGATGATCTATGATTTTTCTCATTATTTGTGTGTGTGCATGTGTGAATGATGTGTAGGCGCATGCATGTGTCATTGCTCACATGTGGAGGTCAAATGACAACTCTCAGAAGTTGGTTCTCTCCTTTCACCACGTGCGTCTCAGGGATTGAACTCTAGTCAGCCAGCTTGGGAGCAAGTGCCCTTACCCACTGAGCCATCTCGCCAGCCTAGAAAATAATCATTTATGTATTTTTGTTTGGCCTCTGAGAAGCCTGAGAGCTTTCAAGTGCTAAGACTGGAAGACTGAAGCCTTGAAAGTCCAGGTCTTTACTCCACTATCATACAACATGGCTAACAGTCCTTAGGAAGAAGCTACTTCTAATCCCTAACACAAGGTAGATGCAATCTGTTCCTATTTCAGCTTTCAAGGCTTTATTCAAAGAAGAAAGAGTAAATAAATTTCCAGTCTCCCTCCTACTCATTTCTCCCTCTAGGAAGTAACCACTATCATCAACTCTTTGTGTATTGTTAGGTTTCGCTCCTCTTTTTTTAAGCATAAATCCCAGTATACCACAATACTACTGTCTACCTTCTTCATCAACATCAACAAATTTCCATACTTCCTTGTATCACCCAACTCTCAATTTTCTTTTGTCACTTCATAGACTGTTGAAAAAATAAAGCAAAATAACTAGAAGCATAGACTCAAGAACAGTCTGGTTGGTTTATCATTAACTTTTCCACTTACTAGTTGTGTGACATGAACAAGATACCAACCCTCTTTGTTACATCTCATTTTCTTCCTATGTAAAGAAATAGTTGCCTTAATAGTGCAGATTTGAGGTTTAAATATTAGAGGACTTGTAAAGAGCTTAGTATAGAGTCTGGTGCAGAGTCAACATTCATTTAATATCAGCTATTATTATTATACGCTAGATACGCTGGAGCACCCCTGTAATTCCAGCACTCAGGAGACTGAAGACAGGATTGCAAATCTGAGGCCAGCCCAAGCTACATAGTGAGACCATCTCCAAAACTAAAAATAAAGAAAAATAGTAGCTAGTATTAAAATGAAACATTCAGCCCCTTAATAAATTCTTTAAAATTCCTTTGGATATGACGTGTGAACCTACCTTTGTTGTAGTAACAGCCTGTTTTCTTTTTCTTTTAAAGCTTTTTTTAGTTCTGCTGTTCTCGAAGGCCTATGTAGGTATTTTCTTTTTCCTGTGCATTCATAAGTCCAATGTCCGAATTCCAAGCATTTCTGACATCTGACATGCTGTTTATTTGCTTCGCTGGAAAGGAGAAAACAGAATTACAGGCCTTAGAATTTTCATCTCATGGCATATTCTGACCTAAAGAGCATAAACAAAACTAAGTATAAAAATGTTTACTTTGTGGGAGGCAGAGGCAGGTGGATCTTTGTGAGTTCAAGGCCAGCCTGGTCTACAGAGCGAGTTCCAGGCCAGCTGGGGCTACAGAGAGAGACCCTGTCTCGAAAAGACCAAAAAAAAAAAAAAATGTTTACTTTGGGGGCTGGAGAGATACCCTAGAGGTTAAGAGCGCCAACTGCTCTTGCAGAGGACCTGGGTTCAATCCCCAGCACCCACATGGCGAGTGAGAACCGTCTTAACTCCAGTTCCAGGGGAATCGAGACCCTCTTCTGACCTCCACAGCATTGCACAACACGGATGCACAAATCTACATGCAGACAGTACATTCATACACATAATAAATAAAAAATTTAAAAAATATATATTTTGGTGGCTGGGTGTGGTGGCTCACACCTTTAATCCTAGCACTTGGGAGGCAGAGGCAGGCAGATCTCTGTGAGTTCAAGGCCAGGCTGGTCTACAGAGTGAGTTCCAGGCCATCTGTGGCTACAGGGATACCCTGTCTCAAAAGACTCTGTCTCAAAAAGACCAAAATAAAAACTGTGGTCAGGTAGAGTGGTACATACCTTTAGTCCTATCAGACTCAGGAGGCATAAACAGGCAAATCTCTGTGAGTTTGAGGAGAACCTGGTCTACACAGCAAGTTCCAGACTAGCCAGAGCTACACAGTGAGACCCTGTCTCAAAAACAGCATCATCTAAAATCTACCTGACACCAACTCTGACCTTTTTGTTTTGTTTTGTTTTCTTTGAGACAGGGTCTCCCTGTAGTTCCAACTGGCCTGGAACTCACTATGTAGACCAGGCTGGTCTTGAACTCACAGAGATCCACCTGCCTTTGCCTCCTGAGTGCTAGAATTAAAGGTGTGTACTACCAGACCTGGCTCTCTACATTTTTTTTTTTTATCACTTGTCTGTTATTGAGCTCTCTACATTTTTTAAACAAATAGGCACAGCACAAAATAACTATAGGAGATTACCAGGGAATTATTATTTACACAATTCCTCAAAATTATTTAAATTCTACTTGGCTCCAAAATTATTTTACAACAGGAGCTTCTCAATAAAAGAGGTTGGGCTCCTATACTTCCCCAATATGTNCGTCTGAAACTCCAATTCCAGGAGAACTCCAGCTCCAGGGGAATCCGAGACCCTCTTCTGACCTCCGCGGCATTGCACGACACGGGTGCACAAACTTGCATGCACGCAGCACATTCATACACATACAGAAATAAATAAAATTAAAAAAAAAAAAAAGAAGTATACCACATGCATGCAGTGCCTACAGAGGTCAGAAGAGGGTATGAGATCCCTGGAACTAGAGTTACAGATGGTTGTTACCTGCCATGTGGGTGCTGGGAACTGAACCCTGGTCCTTTGGAAGAGCAGACAGTGACCTTACCCACTGAGCCATGTCTCTACCCTCAAAACACCTTTTTTTTCATTTTTCCAGTGTTGGAGAACAGACTCAAAGCCTCCTTCACGCACACTAAGCAAATGCTCTACCACTGAGCAACACCCCTAACCCAACACATGGTGAAGGGAGGAGAGGACCAACTCTAGCAAGGTGTCCTCTGACCTCTACTTGAGTGCCCACATACACACATAAAACAAGTGTGGCAGGTGAATCTCTGTGAGTCAGAAATCTAGCCTGGTCTACATAGGGGGCTCCAAGATGTCTTCTGACCTCTACTTGAGTGCCCATATACACACATAAAACAAGTATGGCAGGTGCATCTCTGTGAGATAGAATCTAGCCTGGTCTACATAGGGGGCTCCAAGCCAGTTGGGGCTACAGGGAGACCCTGTTCAAAAATACTGGGGTGAGGAAGATTTCTCTCTCATAATCAGATATAAAAGTTTTAAACTTAGCTGTGCATGGTAGTGCATACCTTTAATCACAAGAACTCAGGAGACAGAGGTAATTTGAATTTGCCAGCATAGTCCACATAGTGAGCTCCGGGCCAGGCAAGGTAATATAAGTTTTAAACTTATGATAGAAATAATGAACTCCTTATATATAATTTTTTTTTTTTGAGACAGGGTCTCCCTGTAGCCCCAGATGGCCTGGAACTCACTCTGTAGACTAGGCTGGCCTTGAACTCACAGAGATCTGCCTGCCTTTGCCTTCTAAGTGCTAGGACTAAAGGCATGTGCTATGACACCCAGCTATATATAATTTTTTTAATTTTATGTGTATAAGTATATTGCTTGCATATGTGTTAAGTGTGCCTGTGTGATGCAATGCCCACAGAGGACAAAAGAGTGAGTCATATACCCTGGAACTTAAGTTAAGATGGTTGTTAGCCATCATGTGGGTGCTGCTATTTGATCCTGGGTCTTCTGCAAGAACCACCAGTGCTCCTAACCACTGAGTCATCTCTCCAGCCCTCCAAATTTTGTCTTTGAAGAATAGTGAAAAGCAGTCTTGGGGTTGGAGAGATGGTTCAGTGGTTAAGAACACTGGCTGCTCTTACAGAGGACCGGGGTTTGGTTCCCTAACAGCCATGAGTACCTCCAGTTCCACAGGATCTGATGCCCTCTTCTGAACTCTGTGGGCATTTGTATGACATGGGTGCACTTATATACATGCAGGCAATACACTCATACACATAAAGCTTAAGAAACAAGAAGTAAAGTCTCTTGTCCAGTGCCCTCTCCCCAATATATACAATTCCAGCCTCTAAAGACTCTCCTTGTTAGAATCCATGGGATTTAAACTATGTAGATCATGAAAATTTTGATTACACATCTTTTGTTCTCAATAACATCAGAAGTTCCAAAGGGTAGTTTGCCCCTTTCTTCTGTGTAGTCACATGCCATGACAAGGTACACTGTACAAACAGCATACTTATTTACCTTACATATGGATTCTAGAGGTCTTATTTTCCCTTCATAGTTTGGGCTGGTTTCACCAATCCAGCATTCATTCACCTCCTGTGATCCACCCACACAGCTAGCTCATTAGTTATGGCCATCCATTCAATCCAGCACTCATTCACCTCCTGTGATCCAGCCTCACAGTTGGCTCATTGGTTATGGTCGTCCACTCAGTTGTGGAGGAAGGTGAATGAAATGTCTAAGTCCATCAGAGTTCCACAAACCTGTAGGCATCTATGAGCTACATGCAAATAGTAATGGGATAAAACGCTGAGAGAATGAAAAAAAATGACATGTTTTGAGTGTGCATGTGGTTAAGAGAAGTGGCTTCACTGGTGGATGACAGCTCACCAGTCGAGGATGGCTTATAGTGTAAATACACCTGCCTGATCACCTAGGTTCCATCTTCGTGACCCATCATGTGGAGAGAACTGACTCCCACAAGTTACTCTTGTACCTCCACCTTTGTTCTACAGCATTGGTACTCCCCCAACACATGTACACAAAATAAGCTTTTTAAGGCTTCATATGAGAAAGGGGAATCTGAGATGACCCTGTATTTGCTAAGATGATCTTTAGCAAGTCTTCCATGTTGTCTTTCATTTATCAGGCACAATCATCATTGGTCAGTTCCTAAAAAATAAGTACTAGGCTGTAACTCTGGTGTACTGACAAGGCTCTGGGTTCAGTCTCCAGTACCAACGCTCTTTCCAACCTCAAAGCAATTAAGCTAGGTCTGGTTGCTCGTTTCCCTAATCCTGACTCCATCCTTTCTCTGCCTTTCGGTTTTCCCTCCAACAAACTTGAAGTGGGATATCCCCCTTTTTCCATCACAACTCTCTTTTTGGTCTTTTTGAGACAGTCTCCTTGTAGGCTCAGCTGACCTAGAACTTGTTATATAGACCAGGCTGGCCCTGAACTCACCTGTCTCTGCCTCCAGAGTGTTGGGATTAACCATCATAACCTCTTATCCTTTTTAAAACCACCAGCTGTAAGTACTACAAACTAGTTCCACAGTAGAGTGTAAAGTTCCCTGACAGCAGGGATTCTGTCTCCAACATCTTTTTCTTTACACTGAAACTCTGGCATAAAGTGGTAGGTACTAAATAAATTAATATTTACAGAAGGAGAAAATGAGTGGCAGGAAGTGAGAAGGTAACATGGGAAAAGAGTAGGAGGTGTACAGGCTTGTTTCTAGCAAAAAGGCAGGAGACGCTGTGCTGGAGGCTGCAGAGAGTGACAGTGTCTGATGAGGCATCCGGGCCACCCCTGGCGACGTGCGGGATGGGCAGAGGGACACACACCACCGAGTGACCAACTCCCGGGGGTCGCGTCCGGCTCCAGACTCCCGGGCCAGCCTTGCGGGTCTTGTGCGACCTCCGCCTGCGAAATCCTGACTACAGCCGCCAAACTTAGCGTCCGGACCGGGCCGGGCCCTGAGGAGCGGCAGAGCTCGAGGACCCGCCCTCCCCGCTGCTCCCGCCCAGGACCCGGCACCCCGGCACCGCGCACCGGCTGACGGCCGTTTCCCCTCCCCCAGCCCCCGCAGGCCCCATTCGGCCCCTCCCTTACGCTTGTCTCCGAGCTATGAGGCGATGCATGGGAGTCGCCATCTTGGGGCGGCCGCGGCCTGCCGCGCTGGCTTTTGGGAAACTCCTCGGAGGGGCGTGGCCTTTGGGCATCACGGCTGTGGGCGGAGCCAGACAGGCCTCCAGGGCCTTACTGGCAGCTTCCAGGACAGTCTCCACTGAGGCAATTGGAGACTAGTTGGTGTGGCATCTCCAGGGTGGCGGTGTGTTCAGTGTGAATGGGGTTTTGAAGAACGACTACAGGAACATTCTGGAACGACGGATATATATGTATTCGTGTGTGTCTATGAATGCAAAAGATTTTTTAATTGATTTTTTTTTCATTTTTTAACAATAAGTAATCATTTATGAGTACAAGCATCCTTCATGTAAAACCAATTTGCAAGCAGTTGTGCCCAAACCCACACAGCCCATGGGTCCCACCATCCAGTTGGGGGGGGCTTGTATGTTCAATCAAGTTGATCAGATGAGTGAGTGTCCAGACTATATTGCTGTAGTTTCGACATTCACCCCAATCGCAGCCCTTACATTCTATCACGCCCCCTCTTCCGCAGAGGGGAAAAAAATCATTAATTTTTAAAATTTATTTATTTTTATGTGTATGAGTGCACTGTCTTCACGTAGGTCTTTGCACCCGTGTCGTGCAATGCCCCGGAGGTCAGAAGAGGGCGTCAGAGTCCCCCGGAACTGGAGTTAAGGACGGTTCTCAACCGTGATGTGGGTGCTGAGGATCGAACCCGGGTCCTCTGCAAGAGTAGTCGGTGCTCTTACTGATCCATCTAAGCTCATGATTATTGGTAATCATATATATGGTCTTTTGGGGGGGGTAGGGGCTTAGGGGGGTTGTCTTTTTGAGACAGGGTCTCCCTTTAGTCCCAGCTGGCCTGGAGCTCACTGTGTAGACCAGGTGGGCCTTGAACTCACAGAGATCTTCCTGCCTCTGCCTCCCAAGCGCTGGGATTCCATGCCTGGCAGTAATCTTTTTTTTTTTTTTTACTGTTTTAAGAATTTATTTCTTTTTATTTTAGGTGTATGAATGTTTTCCCTGTATGTATGTAAGCACACCACGAGCATGTAGAGGTCAGAAAATCCCCAGAACTTGGGTGTGGGGTAATAGGAATCTGTGGACGAGCACTAAGTGGTCTTAAAGACTAAGCCATCTCTTGAATCCTGATCACTTCTAAGCTTGTTTTGACTTGAGTGTCCTCCATACTTTCAGTTCTTACACAAGGAGCTACAATTTAGCTTGAAATACAGGTAAAAAGAAGCCCTACCTTGGAAGATATTTAATTTGACTTGCAAGGACTTTTAATATTTAACATAACACATACACTGCTTTACTTTAGGTTGTTTTTTTGTTTGTTTGTTTTGGAGGGTTGCTTGTTTGCTTGGGTTTTTTTTTAGACAAGTTTTCACTATGTACCCCAGCTGGCCTGGAACTCACTATGTATACCAGGCTGGCCTAGAACTCACAGAGATCTGCCTGCTTGTGCCCCAGGGTGCTGGGATTAAAGGGCACTCATCACCCTAATCAGCATGAATGTATTGCTTTATACATTAGGAATATTTTTCTTGGGCCTCACAGATGATTCAGCAAAAAAAGTTGCTTTCCTATAAGCCTGACAACCTGAGTTCAGTCCACACCATAGAAGGAGATAATTGAATCCGTCAAGTTGTTCTCTCACCTGTATATCTGAATCATGCCACACATGCCCACACATACACATAATAAAATATAATTAAAAAAACGAGCTGGGGAACTGGTGGAGAGATGACTCAGTGGTTAAGGACACTGGCTGCTCTTGCAGAGGACCCAGGTTGGAATCCCACTGCCCACATGGCGCACGATGAGCGGCCTGTCTCAACCTCCCCCCCAAAACAAAAACCAACACCACGACCATCACACCGCACCACTTCCAGGGGATCCAACACCTCTTCTGAACTCCCATGGGGCATGGATAGCTGCACAGACACAGTGACCAGGAAATAACTAACAAACCTAATAGCAAAATAAAATAAATAAGGAAAAT